>CM070031.1:15246467-15466467 GCA_036247105.1 Cirrhinus mrigala | reverse complement strand
TTTTTTGTAATCGGAAAATGTTTTACTTTAATATGACCCAGAGTCACCTTTTTAATGCCACGCTAACAAAAAAAATAAAAACAGCTACTCTATTACTGGGGGGGGAGCACAATGACAATACCATGATGTTATGGGCACATACCACAGTATTCTTTGAAGTATCAAAGGCCATGGTACAAGACTACGGTAACGACTGAACACTGTGGTACATAAAATGCATGCTACCACCAATAAAAACCTAAAAACTGTGTCAGGTCACTGAAGTGCTAAAACATCCAATCATCAGAGCGTATAACTGGACAAACCTCCATCACTTAGATTTCTACACATCATTTCCACCAATACATCAGCTACTGAAAGCCGTCATTTCCTGAGCGGCTCAGAGGAGCGAGCGACAGAACGGCTGCAGGGGACAGCAGTTGCAGAGTTCAGACTCATGTCAGTTTAAAACCCCTCAGCAGAAACTTTCTGATTATCCTCAATGTTCCTGAAACATGAAACACGAGTGCAGTGCTCAAGCACTGCCAGCAGCTGAGAGGATAAATAAACAACAGGAATTTAATCAAAAAGGAATAAACACTCCACAAACACAAATAATGGACAATGTGCCACTTAATAACCTAAATAAACAGTCGATTCCGTCGACGGTCGGAAAAATGGGATGCGGGTTTCACAGGACAGAAACAAAGGCCTCATACGGGGATGTGAGTGACCGGTTCGAGGCACAGAGGGAGGAAACCCCTGTCCCAATTACTGCAGGTTGAACAATGAACAATCCCGAACAAATGCTCTGACCCAGCGTAACAATGACAGGACACAACTCCCACCCCAAACACTTAACCAGAGTCCAACTAAAACTACACCATTTACACAAAGATCACTTCAACACCAAAAAACCTGCTCAAGATCGATTTGTTCTGACAGGGAAGTGTTTGCAAACTGCCTTGTATGGTCTTAAGCTAGTAAAATGCACGGAACTGCAGGAAATGCCTCTACAAGAGGTCAGAGGTGACATTACACTCAAGAGCATGGAAACTAGTGTAGAATGTAACTAAAAATAAAACTTTATAGAGAGTAAGTCTTCTGTCTGGACTCACTTGTTTACCTCACTTATTTGTTGAACAAATGCTGAAATATCTACTCCTTTTAAAATGAAAAGGCCAAATTAAAAATAAGCTGACTCCATTAGAAGTCAGATATGACATCTACGCTGGAAACAAATAATGACAGAAATTACAAAGTTTTCATCTACGCACAATTAACATGTAGGAATATTTTCCAACTAAATAAATAAAAATAAACGCAAAAATACCGACAATACTTTTGACACACATTAAAAGTTAAAAAAAAATAAGCCTAAAATTGATAAAAGTAGCTTTTTAAATTTGTGTTTATTTTTTATTTTTTTTAAATAACGATCTCGCAGACCGACGTTCAGTACGTCACTGTTCGCGCGTCTTTAACGAAACCATGAGAATGACGGGAGAAAAACTTGACAGAAACAGTAAAGCGTCGAAAGAAGAGCCACTAAAGTATTTGCTTCTTAAATCTGGCTTTAAACTTTATCCGCACAGTCACACAAGAGTGTGTGTCTCATCAGGTGAGTCTCATATTTCAATGCCAACTTTAAGATTAATCATCAACAGACTCCACATTCCTCTCAAGCTTTTCCACAGCAAACGCTTTTCCTCATAGCGCCAAACGCGTCCGAAACGCTTTAAACGCGACTTTTTAAACGTCATGTCAAACGCCAAAACAGTTTTCCACAGTCAGTCATCCGCCGGCAGAGAGTTGAACTTCACTAAATGAAGTTTATGTTTACCAAAAGAGTTTATTTCTCTTACCTCCTCCTCTAATGAAACACTGGTGTTCGTCTCTGAATCTGACTTCAGACTCATTGTGTAACTTTAACGCTTCTTTGTGCCAGAAAAATAAAAAACTCAGTTTCCCTGTCGGTGATTTTGTCCCTGGTGTGCGTTAAAGTTGCAGAAGAGAATCTCGTGTCGTTTTGTGCCCAGTGAAGCCGTGAGTTAAAGCCACAATCCGAAAGTAAAGGTGAGAGGTGCTCTGTGAGGGTGACAGAAGGGAAAGGAGGTGATTTTTGGAGTTTTTTCCCCCCTCGCTCACATCAAGCTCGTTTGAGTTGAAGTGGAAAGAAAGGAGGAAAGAGGAACCGTGGGTAGATTTAAAGCTGAAGTTGTGCGTCTGCTCTTCTGTCCTATTAGCGGATCAATCATGTTAAATGCGCGCACCCGAGCTTCAGATGGGACTCAGCTGCGCGAGGCCCGGCCCACTTTACCACCATCATCACCATATCTAACCCCTCCTTTACATCCATGCCTGCCTCTATATCTAACCCTGCCTACATAATGGCTGTGTCCGAAACCAAGGAGGTTTATAATAACAGGAGAATGTTTACCAGTGTCTACTGTTCATCCCAAGTACGCCAATCTGGCTGTTTTGAGCCAGTCACTTATAGTGTATATGTCAGCAAAAAGGGCCTAAACCAATTTCATGCTTTTAAGAGCTTCCAGTATCAAAATATCTGTTATGATATAATGAAATATATAAACAATTCTGCCAAAAATAGTCTGAATATGGCTGCTTTTAAATGCCTGTGAATAGAGAACTATGCTTTTCATAGTTTTGTATGACAGCACCTCGAGATTGAGACTGGTTTTTAGACCAGCTTGCAAGACATCATGTCAGTTGAAATAAACAATTCTAGTGAGGTAATCTATTTAGTATAAATAAATGTAATTAAAATTAATATTAAAAAATAAAAAATCTAAATGTTATTTTATATATATATATATATATATATATATATATATATATATATATATATATATAATTGTTGTAGTCATCATTATATATTACAATAATCTGTATAAATAAATTATTATTTCAATGCATATTTCACAACAAAGATGTGAAATATACAGAATTATAATTTAAAAAAATATATATATATTTATAGATTAATTCAGTTCTATCCAGTTTTTTTGTGTCATTGATGTACTATTATAGTTTCTTGTTGTTGAATATTGAATATTTTCTGCTTTCACTTTAAAGTTTAAGTTTTATGAAGTTTGTTGTGTATTTTTGTCATTTTTAGTATTTTTTTATTATATGTCTGTATAGTTTTTACTGATTATTGTAGTCATCATTATTTCAATAATTTGATTAATTTTATAGTTAAATGTGATTTATAGTAATCTGATTGATCTTTAAATATCATTTAAATGCTTATTTCACAACAGAAATATAGAGAAATATATATTTTAATAATTTGATTTATTTAATAGTTAGATATGATTTATTTATGGTCATTTGATTTTAATAATTTGTTTTATTTATAGTTAAATATGATTTCAGTGCTTATTTCACAGCAGAACTATAGAAAATTGTATACAGAATTATGATTTGAAAAAAGAAAAGAAAAATTGATATTTACAGATTAATTCACTTTTTATTTGAATATTGAATATTTTCTGCTTTGACCTTTTTTTGTAGTATTTTTATTATATCTCTATGTAGTTTTTACTAATTGTTGCACTCATCATTATATATTTTGATAATTTGATTACTTAAATATGATTTATTTATAGTTACTTGATTTTAATAATTAGATTTATTTAGTTAAATATGATTTTAATGTTTATTTCACAACAGAAATATAGAGAATTATATACAGAACTATACATTAAAAAAATAAAAAAAGCTATTTATAGATTAATTCATTTTTATCCAGTTTTTTAGTATCATAGATATACTATTATAGTTTTTGTTAATATCTGAATATTGAATATTTTCTGCTTTCCCGCTTTTTAGTTTTAGTAATTTTGTTGTGTATATCTGTATTTTTTTGTATTTTTTATTATATGTCTATGTAGTTTTTACTAATTGTTGTAATCATCATTATATATTTAGACAATTTGATTAAATATGATTTTTAGTAATTTGATTTTAATAATTGGATTTATTGTTAAATATGATTTCAATACTTATTTCACAACAGAAATATAGTAAAATTTACACAGAATTCAAAAATAAAAATATATATGTATATATTAATTCACGTCTGTCCGTTTTGTTAGTATCATAGTTTTTGTTAATATTTGATTATTTTCTGCTTTCACTTTAAGTTTTTATTCATTTTGTTGTGTATTTTTTTTTTAGTATACTTTTTTAGTATTTTTTAATTATGTATATAATAGTTTATACTAATTGTTGCAGTCATCATATTTCAATATTTGAATTATTTTGTAGTTAAATATGATATTTTTATAGTAATTAGATTTATTTATAGTTAAGTATGATTTCAATGGTTATTTCACAACAGAAATAGAGAATTGTATACAAAATTATAATTTGAAAAAAAAAGAAAAATTGATATTAATAGATTACTTCACTTCAATTCAGTTTTTTAATATCATAGATATACTATTATAGTTTTTGTTAATATTTGAACATTGAATATTTTCTGCTTTCACTTTAAAATTTAAGCTTTAGCAATTTTGTTGTATATATATATATATATATATCTTATTTAAAGTGATATTTTTTCCAGTTTTAGTTTAATTAACAATAATCCTATTAAACACTGCAAAGTCATACCATCTAAGCCTGGATCAATCATCTAACCCTGCCTCTCTGATCTTATATTTTTACATGAACACCACATATCTAAACCTGCCTACAGATCATTTAACTGTCTTTTAATCTAACCAGGGCCAATGGGACCAGGGCTAAAATCCATAAGGCCCAGGACAGCATTTTATGGGGGGACCCTCTCTCCCTCGGGCCCAATGGGTAAATGATACCACAGAGGACCTTGGTGGGACCCCTCATCACTGGGGTCGAGACAACATCGACAACAGCCTTGTATGTACCCCTCCCTTTTTCCTTTCCATCTAATTTCTGTACTGAACAACTGAACATTTTATTTATTGCTTTCTTTCACTCCAGACATCATGTGAGTTTCTGTAGATGTTATTTTGAATGTTCATAGTTGTATGTATGTATATGTGTGAATAAAATGCCATGGTTTCCTTGACTGTAATGTGAGACAAAATCAACTCTAAATGCATTTTAACTGCTGAACTATTGCTCTGGGGTTTTGGCCCCAGATTACCAAAATGAAATGAATTTGTTCTGTCCACATGTGACGTAAGTACTGGATATGGGTTACACTTCGTTTTTGATGAAATATTCCACATTGCTTGTTATCTAAATATCCTCTGAGGTCTGTGAGATCTCGCGGCTGTCCCGCGTGACGCGCTCGGCTCGGTCTCGTGACAGACCCTTGATTTCCCGCGCATGTTTTATGGTAAATGTGCTTGAGTGTGAAACATTTACAATCCTGTTAAAGCATTTACCAGACAGTTTCCTGACTCGTGTTAAAGCAGAGAAACAAAAAAGAAAAGAAAAACAGTCAGATTAAACATCATCTTTACACAGTTTTTTCAATATCTGTATTTAACTAATGCTCCATTATTTATTGTAATTTCAGTGCTGCTTTGCACAAAATAGATATAAAAAAATTGTAAATATTATAATATGAACTTTCTATAAATATTGTAGTATTTGCCTCTGTAAATATCATAATTTTTCAAATTAAACTGTAATAATTTAAAGAATAATAGATTATGTAGCAAGTTATATAAAGATGAAAAGAACAAGTTTGGTACATGATAATATATAACAATATTATAGACTATGAATGTAAATTTTAGTAAGAAAGTATTATTATATTATATAAATTATATTATATTATATTGTTGTGTATTACATATATTGTATTATATTGTATTATATTATAATAAAATTATTCTTTTTAACATCTATTTAAATATATTCATTGTTATTTTAGCTGTGTTGGGCAAATTTTTCTATTGTTTTTGAGCATATTTCTATGTAATATTTCTATGAAAGAAAGAGTTGTTTTCAAATTCTGATCTGTGATATAAATATAAATATATTATAGAACTATTATTTTAAATGATACTTTTTTACAATTATTTATTTAAATTAATTTTTAACATTATATTATATTATATTATATTATATAATAATATAATATATAATATATATTATATAATATAATAATTTAAAGAATAATAGATTATGTAACAAGTTATATAAAGATGAAAAGAACAAGTTTGGTACATGATAATATATAACAATATTATAGACTATGAATGTAAATTTTAGTAAGAAAGTATTATTATATTATATTATATTATATTATATTATATTATATTATATTTATGATTTTTATTGCAATATATACATTGTTATATTTCAATAAATAACTGCTTAGAGCCAGTCTTTGTGTTTAAGTCTGTGATTCAACTGGTGTAATATGTACACAGGCAGGGCTGAAGTCAGTTTCCGTCTGAAGTGTGTGTGTAAAGGTGCTTGTGAGAGTGTGTCGGAGTGTGTTGATGCATGCTCAGCCTGTGTGTGTGTGCAGGAACGACTGGTTTCCTGACTTTGTACTGGAGCACAATTACTCAGAGACCAGAAACCTGCTGCCGGGATTCTGAGGCCTTAACAATCATTTACCGACTTACTGCTTAACTAAAATAATCTCTGACCTTCCTAGTTCATATGTGAAGAGGAAAAGATGCCACAATATCTGCATTTAACATCTTTAGTCACTGATATTCTGGTGTCATTTTATTGTTCACTGATAATATTGACAATAGTTGTAGTATTACAGCTGTAGTGTGTTTATTTACAGTCCCTCCCTGTGCAGAATATTTACATGTACCATTTCAGTAATGATCTGTTTTTAAGATACTGCACAGATCCGCCAGTTTGAGTTGTAAAAGTACTTATTTATTCCTTTATTTTTCCATTCTTAAGTTTTCAAGTGCTGAATATTCATGAGCATTGCTAAAAGTGTTTTGAGTCACTGATTAACCTATGGCTGACAAATGCACACTCATGTTTTAGGATTTCATTGAGAGTTTATGTAGAAAAGGTCTCTTTAAAGGGATAGTATAAAAATTAACCCACCTTCATGTTTTTCCAAACCTTGTAAGACTTTTGTTTATCATCGGAACACAAATTAAGAGATTTTCGGTGAAATCCAAGAACTTTCTGACCCTGCATAAGACAGCAACGCAGCTGACACATTCAAGGCCCAGAAAGGTAGTAGGAACGTCTTAAAATGGGTCGTTAGATTTATGAAACTAGATGAATTTATTTATTTTTTTACATTTCTATATTTAATGAATGCTCCTTAATTTATTGTCATCTCTTTGCACAAAATCAACTAGATAAAGAACAAATTGAACAACAATCTCTAATAATATATAACTTTGTCTGTAAATAGTAGTTTTTACTTCTATAAATATCAAGAGACTGAATATGTTTCAACCACAAATTCTTAAATATTTACATAGTTTTTTTTTATTGAGATGTAAATAAAATGTAATAAAAATAAAAATGATTTGAGTACATTTTGCAAGAAAGTGCTATTTCAGTGTTTCTACTTCAAAATTCCCACCACAGGATAAAAAAATAAAAAGGTGATTTATGTTTTATCTCACAAATGGAATTCTAAGGGATATCTCTATTATGAAATTTATGAAAGTTAGTTATGAAATATAAACTTGCAATTGTAAGAAAAAAGTACAAATTGTGAGATAAATCGCAACGTTTTTATTTTAATTCTGTGGCAGAAACAGAATCTTATGTCTGTTGATTCTGGCTTTTTTTCTCAGTAATGCAAGTTTATACACTGTAATTGTGAGTTTTTCCTTAGTTTATATCTATATATACATTACCAGTCAAAAGTTTATGTTTTTTAAAGAAATCTATTCTGCTCACCAAGCCTGCATTTATCTGAGCATTCTGCATCCTGCATTCTAATATTCTGATTTGCTGTTCAAAAAACTTTTATTATTATTGTGTCGAAAACAGCTGAGTAGAATTTTTTCAGGTTTATTTGATGAAAAGAAAGTTCATAAGAACTGCATTTATCTGAAATAAAAATCTTTTCTAACATTATAAATTTCTTTATCATCATCTTTTGATCAATTTAAAGCATCCTTGCTATATAAAAGTATTAATTTCTATCATTTCTTTCTCAAAAAAATAAAAGAAAATAAAAGAAAGAAAGAAATAAACAATTATACTGACTCCAAGCTTTTGAATTTTATAGTGTATAATGTTACAAAAGCTTTTTATTTCAGATAAATGCTGATCTTTGGATCTTTCTATTCACCAAAGAATCCTGAAAAAATGTACTCTGTTTTAAATCTTTTATAATAATAATAATAATAAAAATGTTTCTTAAACAGCAAATCAGCATATTACAATGATTTCTAAAGGATCATGTGACACTGAAGACAGGAGTAATGATGCTGAAAATGTAGCTTTGATCACAGTTATAAATTACATTTTAAAATATACTTAAATAGAATACAGTTATTTTAAATAGTAAAAATGTTTTCAAAATTGTACTGTTTTTGCTGTACTTTGGCTCAAATAAATCCAGACTTGGTGAGCAGAAGAGACTTCTTCTTCTTTAAAAAATATTAAAAATCTTACTGTTCAAAAACTTTTGTCTGGTAGTGAATAGATATAATAGTAAATATCTAGTGAAAAGTCTGAACTGTGAGTTAAAAAGCCACAATTAATTTTTTTATTCTTTGGCAGAAATGGGCTTCCGTAGTTACTTGCTGTTTGTGAAATTTACTAGCAATTTTGGAGTGTTTTTCCAAATGTTTTTCAGAGCAGTTTGGTCGAATCTCTCTTTAGATCAGTCTGGAAATGTCTTTCTCGCGTAATCGAGATATCAGATAAACACTTTAATTGGCAGAGGGCGTGATTTGGGCGTTGCTTTTACCCTGTAGTGTCCCAGCGGGGGTCCGCATCCCTTGCAGACCACCCTGCCCCCTTCGTAATCAAGAAAACACTGGCAGAGATAAACACGTCTGCCACCGTCACCTCGCTATCAGACGCCAGGGGTATAAATAACAACCTCTAACATTCTTCATCGCCGCAGAGATAACAGCAAGAGGACCTAAATGAGAGCACTCACACCCTGTTCGTGTTTAAAGGAACTGCAGGGGTCACCCAGGGGGTCAGTAATAAAATTCGAAGGATGTAAAACTTCATAAACAAACGAAGGGATTCTGGTTTTTTTAAGGAGTAGCGAATAAGCGAAAGGAACAGAGCGTCAGCTCCGGCCCTGTGCGCTCGCGTTCTCTGCTATAAATCGTGTTTGTGTATAGCTGTGTTCCTCTGTTATGCTCAGAATGACAGTGTACAGATCTCTACTGCACGAGAAGAGCGGCAAATCAGGCACGTTTGTTTGACAGAGGCAGGCGAGATGTTCTCGCTCTGGTCTGCGATTTACACAGCCTTGGGATTAGAGCATTAATGCTTATGAACAGGCAGAACGTTCATGTCATTCGAAGTTGTAAATAAAGATTATTGGAGTGTGTTTCACAAGAAACTGTTTCAGTTTTACTTTAAAATGTAATGTTTAATGTTCACAGTGTTACTGTTTATTTGTGGAATTTCCTAGCAATTTCTATGTAATTTTTTTTTTCAGTGTACGAGTACGGAAAGCTATGAAAGCCCATTTCCAACACATGATAAAAAATAAAAAAATTGTTACTTTTTATCTCACAATTCTGACTTTTTCTCGCAATTGGAAGCTTACATGTCACAATCCTGACTTTTTTTCTCCGAATTGTGAGGTATAAACTCGCAATTGCGAGTTGTAAAGTGAGATTGCGAGACATAAAGTCGAAATTCTGAGAAATTACGTAATAATTGCAAGATATAAACTTAGAATTCTGACTTATTTCAAGTCAGAATTCTAAGTTTTAATCTTGCAATTATTTCTTAGTTTCTCAGAATTTAGTGACTTATAGTGACTTATTTTCTCAGGTTTGCAAGTTGTGAGTGAGAATTGTGAGATATAAACTCACAATTCTGTATAACTTGCATTTGGGAGTTTATCTCACAATTATAAGAAAAGGTCAGAATTGTGAGTTTTTAGCTCACAATTTTTTTGATCTCACAATTCTTACTTTATTTCTCGCAATAGTGAGTTTATATCACACAAAAAAGTCAGAATTGTGAGATAAAAAGTCACAATAACCTTTTTTTTATTAAAAAACAAAAAAAAGAAAAGCTTAAAAGCTTGTTTCCACTCTGGTATAAAACATTAAAAAAAAAAGAAGGTAATTTTCACTTTTTTTTTTCTCATAATTCAGATTTTTTTTCTAGCAATTGGAAGTTTATATTTGACTTTTTTCTCAGAATATCGAGTTTATATCTCGCAGTTGTGACTTTTTTCTCAGAATGGCGAGTTGCAAGTTAAGTGAGATATAAACTCGCAATTCTGAGAACATATCAGTCCTTTTTTCCCCCTCAAAATTGGACTTTATAACTTGCAATTGCGAGTTTATCTCACAATTATGAAAAAAGGTCAGAATTGTGAGAAAAATAGTCAGAATTGTGAGATACGAAATCCACATTTGTGAGAAAAAAAGTCACTATTGCAAGATACAAACTCGCATTTGCAAGAAAAAGTCAGAATTGAACATTTTTATCTTGCAATTCTGACTTTATTTCTCACAATTGTGAGTTTATATCATGCAGTTCTGAGGAAAAATGTCAGAATTGCAAGTTTATATCTCACACTCAAGAGGATAAAAGTGAGAATAATGACATAAAAAGTCACAATAACCTTTCTTTATTAAAATAAAAAGCTTATTTCTACTCAAAAATAAAAAAGTAATTTTCACTTTTTTTCTTACAATTCTGACTTTTTTTCTCGCAATTGCAAGTTTATATCCAACTTTTTTCTCAGAAAAACAAGTTTATATCTCACAATTGTGATTTTTTTTTTTCTCAGAATTGCGAGTTAAGTGAGAATTGTGCGATATAAACTCGTAATTCTGAGAACATATCAGTCCTTTTTTCCTCCTCAGAACTGGACTTAATAACTTGCAATTGCGAGTTTATCTCACAATTATGAGAAAAGGTCAGAATTGTGAGGAAAAAACGTCACAATTGCAAGATACAAACTCACATTTGCGAGAAAAAGTCAGAATTGCAAGTTTGTATCCTGCAATTCTGTTTCTTGCAATTGTGAGTTTATATCACACACTTCTGAGGAAAAACGTCAGAAATGCAAGTTTATATCTCACACTTATGAGGATAAAAGTCAGAATTATGACAAAAAGTCACAATAACCTTTTTTTAATAAAAAGAAAAAGCTTAAAAGCTTGTTTCCAAACCAAAAGTTAATTTCCACTTTTTTTTCACAATTCTGACTTTTTTACTTGCAATTGCAAGTTTATATCTGACATTTTTCTCAGAATAGTGAGTTTCTATCTCGCAACTGTGATTTTTTTTCCTCAGAATTGCGAATTGCCAGTTAAGTCAGAATTGTGAGATTAACTCGCAATTCTGAGAACAGTCCTTTTTTCCTCCTCAAAATTGGACTTTATAACTTGCAATTGCGAGTTTATCTCACAATTATGAGAAAAAAGTCAGAATTGCAAGATAAAAACTTGCAATTGAGAGAAAGAGTCAGAATTGTGAGTTTATATCTCACTTCTGAGGAAAAAAAGTCAGAATTGTCAAATAAAAAGTCACAATAATCTTTTTTATTAAAAAAAAAAAAAAAAACTTATTTCCAAGCTGGTAAAAAGGGTAATTTCCACTTTTTTCCTCACAATTCAGACTTCTCTTCTCAGAATTATAACTTTTTATCCGACAATTCTGAATAAAGTCTTAATAAACTCAATATAAACTTGCAATTCTTCTTTCTTTTTTTTCTCAGTTGTGAAAGTCTGAATTGTGAGATAAAAGGCAATGAACTTTTTTTCTTTTTTAGTCCATGGCAGAAAATAGACAAGAAAAACATTAAAAAAAAAAAATAGAATTGCGAGATGTAAACTTTAGAATTCAGAGAAAAAGTAAAAAAAAAAAAAAATTTGTTTTGTTTTGTTTTGTTTTTTTAGAATTGCAAGTTTATATCTAAAAAGTTGCAAGCAGTATTGAAAACATTCAGTTCATTATGAAGATGCATTATACAACAAAATAATACTGCTAAAAATGCCTTTTTGGTCAGAGGATCTTTTGCAGCAACAAGAGAGAAAAATTTTGGGTTAAATGAGTCAAAACAGAATGATTTCAAATTTCAGTTTGTGTTGAGTTTATTGGGCGAACGTAAGTGAATACTCCCATAAATGCAAACTTTCTTAACATTAACTTGGAATATGAAAAATTAAAATCTATCAAAGTAAATATTAACTCAGTTCAGCTGAAACTGTCATGTCGGACTACAGCTGGCTGATCTCAGATCAGCAATGGGTCGCTGAAAACTTCCTCAGACACCAACTTTAATGTGCTCTGTATCTCTCAGTGCTGTCAGCTGCGTTTGACGCACCACAGAACTGCGTGTAAAATATTCAAAACCTCTTATTGCAGTTTCGTGTCTGTCTGAAGATGGTTTCGAGATTCTTAAGGCCTAAATTTGCTCCTGTTATAAACCACATTTCCATTTATATCAGGATGATGCACCTAGTCTGGAAACTAAATCAAAAGCACAACGTCATTGCGTTTTTGTTGTCATTGTGGTTCGTGTCAACATAAAATATTCAAATTTATGTTTAATTTCAGCGTTACCAGGAATGGTTACCAAAAAAATGCACACTTATAGCTGTCAACACTGCTGTTTGCATCAAACAGCCTCTTTGTGTTTAAACTTTACTTCAGTTTTCATAAATTGTAAGGATGACCACCTAGGATCATATATTGCAGAAAAAAAAGTTGAGATTTTCATGATCATTTTCTGACTCCTCTTGACCCTTTAACATGTAGCATAATCTTAGTTTTATGGTTTTAGAGGTATTTTGAGCACAAGACCAAGCTACACCATCTAAAACCAGGTAAGATGAGGATTGCAGGAAGGTTTAACAGTGATTTTTCTCAGACTATTGGAGAATTTGAGGTGTAATCACTTTTAGGTGTTTGTCTGAGATGTGTTGATGCCCAGAGAACATCTTCAGCTAACAAAACCAGACATGTTAGGTAAGTCATTTTCTGTATTTTTCACATAGAGATCAAAGTTTTATTCATCACATGCTTGTCTGGTGGCCCAACGGTGTGTGTTTTGTTGTGTAAGCTGTGCATCAGACAGTAAAAAGACAATAGATGATATATGACTGTAAAAAAGGACAATAAAAACACACAGAAGTCCATAAGAAAGTAAAGCCATGCAAATACAGTCTCTCTCTCTCAAACACACACACTCAGGAAAAACAGACGTCGAGTATCTATTTAAGAAGTGCTAGAGTGACTGTAAACTGTTTCATGCAGTTGTATATACACTCTTGGCTCTCTCAGGTTTATAGAGACTCAAGATTGGCTCCTTTTAAGGTGAATTCCCTGTTTGCTCTCTGCATTGAACTTCGGCTGCCAAGAGCTGTTGGGAGACCGTTCCAATGAAATCTCCCTGAGAAAGAGAAAAGTACTCATAGAAAAGTAAAAATATGACCACAATCATAAATAAGATCTCACTTGCTTCTTTTAAACAGAAATTTGCCTAATGCAAGTCAATATGTCATTTATAAGGGATAATTCAACAACGTCAAACTCATTAACAGATGCAACTTTCACATTCAAGGCCCAGAAAGGTAGTAAGGAAATCGTTAAAATGGTCCTTGTGACATCAGTGGTTCAACCTTAATTTTATGAATCTACAAGAATACTTTTTGTGCACAAGAAAACAAAAATAACGACTTTATTTAACAATTTCTTCTCTTCCGTGTCAGTCTTTGATGCATGTTCACTGGAGAACCATGATGTATGCGCAAGGTCGTTATTTTTGTTTTCTTTGCGCACAAAACGCATTCTCATAAAAGTAGCTTCATAAAATTAAGGTTGAACCGACGATGTCACGAGGTCTTACTGTATCTTTTAGCTGATTTGTTTTTGTTGGTATGATTTTGGCAGAAACATCTGAGGCCAAGTTGATGCTTAACTGGAACATGACTAAGATCTCTCTTCTCATTTCCTCCCAAAACATTCATAAATATCTCTTTCCTCTGCTTTTCAGCACGACTGGACACAGAAGTTCATAGCTGTTGACACACATCAACTAAATAAACCAGCCCACTGAGTGATTCTTCACCCAGATATGAGATACGCGAGTAGAAAAGCACAGATTGGCTGATTAGCAAAGCTTAAACATTCTTTACGACACACACTGGCTTTCTGTTCCTATTGTTTAAGAGTATTTTTTATATCTAACGTCCAAGAGCTCAAATGTAAACAAATGATTTTCAGAAGACCAAGGCCTTTTATGGAGCCTGGAGCAGCTGAGATAAATTAAACTGTCAGTGTTTATTTTCCAACAAATCAGCAGTTGAGCACTCCGGCCCTTCGTCAGCTGATAAAACACACTGACGGAGAGCGAGAGACGGAATCGAACTAATATAAAGAGCAGAAAACCCTGACTTAAAAGGATAAACTGAAAAAAAGAAGAGTTTACTACATAACCCTGCATTATCAGAATGGAAGATCTAGGTCTTGTAAACCTGTGTGGTCAAGAAGCTTAAAAGTCTTTTATTAGCTTGAGAATTTTAATGTTCTATTTCTGAGCTAATAGATCCTCTCTGTCCTTTTAGGGAGGAGAGGCGCTCATGTACATCAAAGCATGAAGAGAAATATCAGTCCCGGCTATTGTTACACACCGAGGCCTGTGTGTTCATACAGTGGTGAGTTCATTTGTGTGGTCATTTCTGTCTTTTTTCTGCCTTAAAAGGTCTGGCTATCAGTCATATTGTTGACTAGGGGCCGGAGTGACACTGGCCCCCTGAAGCGTCCACCTGATATAGCAGCGAAAGATCACAGAGATGGACTTTCAGTCCAGTCCAAACTTGAGAAAACTGTACTAAGCAGATTTTGAAGGATATCCCTGCTGAAAAGACCAGCATGTACAATTTCCAAACCAAAAGTTCAAATAGGTTCCCAGCAGGGTTGTGATCTGAATTAAGAATGCCTTTTGAATTGCCCAATTCTAAATTTAATTTGACTTAATTTCCCAGAATGCATCACCTGTGTTGAATGTTTTTGAATTACAATTCCTCTTCCTGTCATAACAATTCCATTTCCACATTTCCTGTGCAGGTTGGCCAATGCAATTCAAATCCCAACTCATGATCTGAAATGGAGCCAATTCTGAATTTTGCACAACTTTGGTTCTCACACATTTTGAGTAATACATTTGCACAACTTTTTTTTTGTCTTGTTTTTTGATTTCAGCATAAGGGTGATTGAAAAATAATTTGACAATGAAACAATTTATTATAAACGCTTTTCAGGATCTGATTCAGTTTCATGACTTTTCAAGTCTGCAAAACCACAATTAAAATTCCCAGATTTTTACATATTTTAACTATAGAATCCCTGTCAAGACACAAATTAAAAGATTAGCTCACTTCCAGAATAAAAAGTTCCTTATAATTTACTGAGCCCCATGTCATCCAAGATGTTCATGTCTTTCTTTCTTCAGTCGAAAAGAAATTAAGGTTTTTGAGGAAAACGTTCCAGGATTTTTCTCCATATAGTGGACTTCAATGGTGGCCAACAGGTTGAAGGTCCAAATTGTAGTTTCAGTGCAGCTTCAAAGGGCTCAACACGATCCCAGCAGAGGAATAAGGGTCTCATCCAGCGAAATGATTGGTCATTTTCGAAAAAAAAAAAAAAAAAGTATATACTTTTTAACCACAAATGCTAGCTTGCACTAGCTCGACGTCACGCATTACGCAGTCACGTTGGAAAGGTCATACATGATGCAGGCAGAAGTTGGACTGGGCGACATTGCCAAAAAAAGCATTTTCGTTGTTCTACATTTTCTAATGAGTAATATTGTTTCAAATCAAAAAACAGGTTTGTGTTGGCTCATAGTATTAATAATAATATTACATTTTTTGTCTCTTAGAAATACACATTTGATAGTAGCTTGAGTTAGGATGCAGATGTACATTTATGTTCATTATCAAAATATCTGTAAAAGTTGTAGCTCAATTTTTAAATGGTGAAATTGAACTATTCTGACTGAGGTTTTTTTTTTTTTTAGCCATTGGTCTTCCATAGCAGCATTCATTTAGATCATGATTATCTCAGTTAAAACCACAAATATAGTACCTCAATACCATGGTAAGAATGTAATATGGTATCTGTGTATTTGTATGAAAAACAGTAGTCTAAATGCATTAAGTATAAATGCTTAAACGCTATAACTTAATCACAAAAAAAAAATACTGTAATTATATTCCCTTGCTCCTCAATTTAATACACGTCTACATTAATAATATAATAAAATCTGACACGAATACCCATATTTCTGACAAAATACCATGGTGCAGTTAGTGTTATTACAGTAAATCCATGGTAAATGATGGATGTAAAAAAACCTTGTGACTGTTAAAAAAAAAAGCCGTTGCGCACAGTGTCTCTCCTGTTTGTCAGCGATGTATCATTTGGCTGTAAACCAAGTTATTTGTGCGCTTCGCTGAATTCAAGCACTTCACACTAGATCTAACAGCACTGTTTAGTGGTCACATGACCGTATCTCATCAGTGAGTGAATGCATCTGCTCTAGTAAACTCATGCCACACCACCATTTGAACTTTGAGCTTTGATAAACGGTCCGAATGGCACGCTTCAAATGACTAGCGTTCTTTTGTTCTGCCTTCGTTGCATAAACATTATATCGAACTCGTTATCATTTATTGAGGAAATTTATAACGCGAGATAATTATCATTATCCATTTATTGCCCAGCCCTAGGCAGAAGTACCAACCCAGTGTTTACAAAGCAAACGTGCAAAGAAAGTCAAACGGCATTTACAAAAAAATGCAAAACAATGACATCGAACAATTTAGAAGTTTTTCGCCCTACTCTGCCTTTTTGCACCATAGTACACAGACGAAGAACTAACTGTGCGTGACCTTTCCAACGTGATTACATAATTCGTGAAGTCAAGCTAGCGCAAGACGAGTATTTGTGGTTAAAATATAGTATAGTATAAAGTTTTTTTTATTTTTATTAGAAAATGGCTGATGGTTTCGCTAGATAAGACCCTTGTTCCTTAGCTGGGATCGTGTAGAGCGCTTTGAAGCTGCATTGAAACGGCAATTTGGACCTTCAACCCATTGATCCCCATTAAAATGGAGAAAATCCTGGAATGTTTTCCTCAAAAAACTTAATTTCTTTTCAACTGAAAAAAGACATGGACATAAAATGTTCAGGTTTTGGCTTTGTTTTACAATTGTTTTCATACTTGTTGAAGGTAATGACTGAAAAGTAGTTTGACCAGTAGCATGCACACATTGTACATAACCGACCAATTGTGATGTTTGAGAAGGTGGGATCTACAGAGAATGGTCAAAGCAAGGCAAATATATGAAGAGTTTGGTTCCAAAACGCTAAAAATCCATTTTGATTAATTTTGAGTAAAAATGATTTATTTTGATAATGATGATAGATGATAGATTTATTATAAAAACTGATTCTTTTTTTCCACAAAATGCAATAAATCCATCAGGTCTCTACACTTGCTTTTCTTTTTAGGAGCACTTGTGCTCCTAACTTAAAAAATTTAGGAGCAGAGTCAAAATTTTAGGAGCACCTTCTAATCAATAGTCAAAAAATCTAATCAAAAATTTGCCTTCCCATTACGAGGTGATATTTGACTCCTTAAAATGAATTATATATATATATTTGATAAGCTTTTTTCTAATTAAAACAACAGAATAAGAATAAGTTGCCAATCAAATGAAATCAGTATTAACAAAATTAATTTGTACTACAGAGGTGGCACAGAAAAACACAAAAGTGGCTTGTAGGTATATTTTCATATGTTTAATGAGGCTCAGAGGTGGCATGCGTGCAATCGAATTCATAAATTCATGTTGAGATTAATGTTTTAAGTATAAAATTTTCAATATAGAAATATTAACTGATTTAAATAACTGAAAAGAAGATACTTTAAAAATTAAACTAAAACTGCCAGTAGGTGGCTGTTTTAATAACTGAATCACATCATTCATTTGATTCGTTCGAACGGCTGATTCATTCAGGAATAATTCAGTCTTTATGAATGAGTAATTGATTCATTGACTCACTAGATCCATTTAAAAACACACATTCATTCATAAAGGAAACACAGCTGTGTTTGTATAGAGATGCACAGCGGCTCAGTTGTGACTTTGTTTTGACGAAATGGAGCAAAATCAGGCTATAGTGTTATAATCAGACAATGTTAGTCACTTAATATTAACTTCTTGTTTATTTAACTGTTGTATTAAATCAGTATCTCATTTACAAACTCTCTTAAAAATCATTAAAAGCTGTCACTCGTCTTGATTGGCTGAGCAGATGTATCGCATTCTGCAGAGAAGGGAGACTGGGGTTTGTCGGGGTTTGGAAAGATAGGGAGAAAACATGACAGAATAACACGGCGGATATCGCATTTTGCGTAAAATTAAAAATTGCCTTTTCAATACCGCCCAGATACAATACTGGTTTTGTCAGGAACTCAATTTTGTAAAAAATGGCGTTTATCACGTTTTGGAACCAAACTCTTCATATGTATATACAATGTATGAGGACATGTCAATATAAAAACAAAGGTAAAACCTGGACAGTTTTTAATAGTCCTGGGCAGGACTTGTCTTGGAAAAAGAAGACATATGGACACCCTACCAAAATCTAAAATGCATTGATAACAAAATCCTGTACTGCGTCTGCGCGGGGTTTGGCGATCGTTGCCCTGGTGGGGTGTGGCGGTAGAAAGGCTGTACAACAGCAGGCTTTTAGCAGCCCTCAAGAGGGACCGTCTTCCGTCTCACTGCCTTTTCTTCCACACAGTCAAATCTTACAGTTCATTACCCAACCCGAGCTAAAAACATCCTTGTCCGGGTCTAAGAGCGAACCAAAGAAAAGAAATGAAATGCACATCAAAGATACATGAGCGGAGAAGGAGAGGAAAGCCGTCCCTTTCAATTTTTAATTCATCATGTGTAATCAAATGTTCATCTCAAATCACAGCACATGTGTTGGAGGCCAGAAAGCAGGGCCGTAACCAACATGTCCCACCCTATAATTAGATTAGTGATGAATCAATATAGGTTTTTCAATGATTAATTCCTGAGATTTTACATTTGAATTTTGGAAATATGGTTTCCTCCTTTGCAGAGATTACTAGAGATGATATAAATAAACAATAAAATTATATAAAAATAAACACACTGCCATTCAAAAGTTTGGGATCAGTAAGATTTGAATTGTTTTTTAAAGTCTTTTCTCCTCATCAAGGCTGCGATTATTTGATTAAAAATACAGAAATGTATGTGAAATGTGAAATATTATTGCAATTTAAAACAGTGTTTTTCTATTTTAATATACTTTAAAATATAATTTATTCTTGTTATGCAAAGCTGAATTTTCAGCATCATTACTCCAGTCTTCAGTGTCACATGATTCTTCAGAAATCATTTTAATATGCTGATTTATTATCAATGTCGGAAACAGTTGCACTGCTTAATATTTTGTTGGAACCTCTGATACTTTTTTCAAGATTCTTTAATAAATAAAACGTTAAAAAGAACAGCATTTATTCAAAATAGAAATCTTTTGGAACAATATACACTACCGTTCACAGTTTGGGGTCAGTAAATGTTTTTCTTTCTTTCTTTCTTTCTTCGCAAGAAATTAATACTTTTCAGCAAGGATGTGCTAAATCGATTAAAAAGTGATATTGTTATATTGTTAGAAAAGATTTCTATTTTGAATAAATTCTGTTCTTTTTAAGTTTTTATTCATCAAAGAATCCTGAAAAAATATCACAGGTTCCAAAAAACCAACATTAATAATTAATTAGTATATTAGAAAAATTTCTAAAGGATTATGTGACACTGAAGACTGGCGTAATGGCTGATGAAAATTCAGCCTTGCATCACGGAAATAAATTATATTTTAAAGTATATTAAAATAGAACTGTTATTTTAAATTGCAACAATATGTCATAATATTACTTTTTTCTGTATTTTGATAAAAAAAAAATGGAACTTTGAGCACAAAAGGCTTTAAAATCTTTAAAAAATCTTACTGATCCCAAACTTTTCAACAGCAGTGTAAATCCATATAACGTGTGTACTGTATTTGAAGTCAGACATTAAAAAGTCACTTTTCAGAAAATTTTTTTAAGAAAAAATTCTGGAAAAAAGTTATTTGTGAATAATGTTGAGCTGATATGAGTGACTCACTGAATCAGTGAACCGAATTAGTTTGATTCATGAACAAATTTTGCAGACTGGGGGTGCGATTCTTTTTGAAGATTTGATTCAAAAGAATGATTCAATGATGAATCAGGCATTGCTATTCTCGCATTAACCGTAATATGGGTCGATGTTAGGATTTTCAATGAATAACAACTTAAATTCAGTATGTGTCTCACACAAAGCTATCATATGACTTGGAATATAGTGCATAAATCATATGGACTACTTTGATAATGCTTTTATGCTGTTTTGAGTCCTATTTTGAAACTTAAATCCACGTTCATTGCAACTGGATGTAAAAGAGATTCAAAAAAGCCTTTTACAACAGGTTGCATTAATACATTATAAAGTCACTTTTCAGAACAGAATTTTTCAGAAAAAATTCTGAAGTTTTTTGTGAATAATGTTCAGCTGCTATGACTGAATCCCTGAATCAGTGAACTGAATCAGTTTGATTCATGAACAAATTATGCAGGCTGGGGGTGCAATTCTTTTTGAAGATTTGATTCAAAAGAACGATTTATTGATGAATTGAGCATCGTTATTTTCTCATTAACCCTAATATGGGCAAATGTCAAGATTTTCAATGAATAACAACTTAAATTCAGTCTATGTCTCATGAGTTATCATATGACTTGGAATATAGTGCATAAATCGTATGGACTACTTTGATGCTTTTATGCTGTTTTAAGTCCTATTTTGGAAATTAAATCCACATTCAGTGCAATTGGATGCAAAAGAGATTAAAAAAAACATTTACAAAAGGTTACATTAATTCATTAAAAAGTCACTTTTCAGAACAGAATTTTTCAGAAAAAATTCTGAAAAAAAAATTAATTGTGCATAATGTTGAGCTGCTCTGACTGAATCACAGAATGAACCGAATCAGTTTGATTCATGAACAAATGCAGACTGGGGGTGTGATTCTTTTTGAAGATCTGATATAAATCGTATGGACTACTTTGATGATGCTTTTATGCTGTTTTAAGTCCTATTTTAAAACCTAAATCCACGTTCATTGTACCTGGATTCTAAAGAGATCCAAAAAGAGCTGGGTCATTACGTGCCAACTCAACCAGAGTTCAGAAAGATGGCAGCATCATTATCTTTTTACTTAGAGATTAATAGTTCTATTAGTAAAATCTGTTGACTTTAGCAATCTTTGTTGCATTATGTGCCAATGGTGACCATTCAAAAATGGGGAAACAGCACTTTTCAAGTTTTTCTCCAAAGTTTGCATGCCTGTAACTCAAGAAATATTAAAGATATCTTAATGCCCTTTTAGATACTGAGTCTTAACAAACTTTCCTTTTGGCATCTTTATTTTTAATACCCTATGAGATTCGGTTCCAGAGATATTGGAATGTCAATATGGCTCGTGTACACATTTTCAGTGGTCAAAAATCAAATGTGGGTCAGTTTGAAAATAATATGATACTTCTTTTCTTTTAAAGAGGAATGTCTGAAGTACAAATAATGTTAAAACTAAAGATGTATCTTGTTTCTTTCTTTTAAGACAACTGCATTGAAAATACCAGTCTGAGTGCCATAAATATTCTTTTTCCAAAGTTTGTGTGCCTATAACTCAATAAGTATCAAAGATATTGCAATATGATTTTAGATTCTAGTTAATAAACTTTTCTTTTCAAATCTTGATTGAGAAACGAGAAACAAGATATATCTCTAGTTTCAACAGTATTTGTTCTTCAGACATTCCTCTTTAAAAGAAAGTAAGTATCACATTTTTTCAAACTGACCCACATTTGGTTTTTGACCACTGAAAATGTGTTAATTTTTAACAATTTACTCCTGGAGCCATACTGAAATTCCATTATCTTGGGAACCAAACCATACAGGCCTTAAAAATGAAGATGCCAAAAGGACAGTTTATTAAGACCCAATATCTAAAAGGGCATTAAAATATCTTTAAAACTTCTTGAGTTACAGGCATGCAAACTTTGGAGAAAAGCTTGAAAAGTGCTGTTTTCCCATTTTTGAATGGTCACCACTGGCACATAATGCAACAAAGATTGCTAAAGTCAACAGAATTTACTAATAGACCTTTTAATCTCTGTGTAAAAATAAGATAATGATGCTGCCATCTTTCTAAAGTCATTTTTACCCCCCTGTAACTTGATTCTTAATCTCAGGTGAAAATTGCCATTTTGACCTCCCTCTACAAAATAGTGCATTACTCAGTAAATATTCACCCATGACATTTAATATTTTGGCTTTCATCACTATACATGTCTGTCTTTCTTCAGAATAAAGATTTGAGCCGGAGAAGTTTCTGAAATTTGGTTGATTTGACACGGAATGACCCAGCTATTTACAACAGGTTTGGAATGACATGAGAGTTTTTATATGAGCTGTTCCTTTAAAGGGATAGTTCACCCAAAAATGAAAATTCTGTCATTAATTACTCATGTCGTTCCAAACCCATAAGGAACACAAATTAAGACGTTTTTAATGAAATCCGAAAGCTTTTTGACCCTCCATAGACAGCAGTTTTATCAATGTCCTTACTATCGTTTTGGGTGAACATGTCAGAAAGCTCTTGGATTTCATCAAAAATATCTTAATTTGTGTTCTGAAGATGAACGAAGGTCTTACGGGTTTGGAACGGCATGGGGGTGAGTAATTAATGACAGAATTTTAATTTTTGGGTGAACTATCCCTTTAAGATCACTTATCCTTATGGATTAAAATTTCAAAATATATTGCAAAAAGAGAATAGTCATTGGCTAAACATGCTGCATCCACTGATCTGAAGACAACCGGACGCACACCTGCTTGAAGCTCTCGTGTTCATTGCGTCTCCTGCTGCAGCTGTCATACTAAATAAACCTCATTGTTCCCAGTCACAACATGCCTCCTGTCTAGCCTCATGTGTGTTTTCCTGCGACCGACCCCTCCTGTTCCACCCCTGGACTCCATCACGTCGTCCAAGGCCTACCGTTCAGACAGAGCGGAGGCTGAACATGCCTTATTCATGCTCTCCAGCTCCAAGAAGCTCTCGCTGGGTCAAAACAAGCCTCTCTCCCCACTGAACTTCCATAAATGATGAGCGTTAAAGCCCACGCCGGTGTAGCCCTGCTGTTCCCAGCAGCGCCGCCGCAGGGACGCTAAATCATTCACAGCGCCGTGGCTTCGGAAAGAAAACTTTCTGCTCGTTCGCGGTCGCTCTACGGTGAAGTCGGCATGGCTAGTTTAGTCAAAGCTGGTCTTAACTCAAGGCCGCTGATTGAATTCATGCATGGGGCCCCCAATGGAAACGATCCTAACATTAGATTTAAAAAGCAGCTTAAGGAAAAACGGACCTATTGTCGAACAGGAAGTGTGAAGAGAAGAAAAACAGGAAGTGAGGTCAATGTACTAAGGGAAGGCTGAGGAATTATACACCTGAGCATAAAGGACAACTCCATTGTTCGGAGAAGAAGGAAAGACACTTTATGGATTTTCCTATTGACAGACACCAGTCTCAACCATCTTGATCTTGCAAAATATTACATTTAACAGTGTTACTGAATTATTCTTTTTATTAAATAACATTTAGATGATGGCAAAGGTAATTCTAAATGTAAAAACTTGGGAAAACTGAGCATACATCTGAAATCAACTGAATCAGTTAGTACAAATATATGATATATTTTTTGAGCAATCTTGTTTTGATTGATCAGACTGTGTATCACACCTCTCTTTCTCTCTTCCAGGCGATTCACCGCAGCCAGACTCCCATGAGGCCGCGGGTGTCTGGACGTGATGTCACACCTCTGACATCTTCTAGCCTCCGCTACCTGAAAGTGACAGCTCTTCACTGCTTCATGGTGAAGAGAAAGCCTGAGTGGAAGGGATCAGTTGCGTTTTTCTGCACTCGGTACTGTATATGCCACTAAAATTTCTAGTTTCACTGCTTAAAAAACACTGCTGTTGTGATTTGGTACCCAGCGTGAAATGAAGAATTCTTAGGCCTGAAGTATATTGAATGTACCTTAATGTTCTTGTTAGGCAATCTTGATTTCACATTGCTTTCTGAAGCGCATCAGAACACATTACATATGTTTCAAGTGGGTTCTACTGAATGTTAAACAAACATGTTTATAGGTATAAAGGACAAAAATGCTCTAAATGAAATAAATGCATTTATTAATAATTAATTTTCAAAATAATTATGTCAATAAATAATTAAACCAATAAATACATTTACATATTTATTTTTTTATATTCCATGAAAACAGAGAATGTATTGTTTAATAATATTTCACAATATTCACTTTTACAATACTACTGCAATTAAATTGTTATTATTTTCCCATATTAAACATATTATTTTTCAGTCATTTAAAGCATTATTAATTTTTGAAATAAAACTAATATATCCAAAAGTTGCTGTTTTAATAATAAATCATTCAATAAATTTCAATCAATAAATTTTAATAATAATTTATAATAATAATTTTAATAAATAAATAAACTTCTGTTATATTTTAAATATTTGATATTTGCAATATATTTAAATTAAATATTATATAATAATAATATATAATATAAATATAGCATATTTTATATTTACAATATTTATATAAATATTTTGATGCAATTAAAAATAATCATATAAAATTAAAAAATGCTAAAATAACATCATTTTAAAAGTTTTAATAAATATAATAAACAAATAAATAAATCTAAGCTGATTAAATTAAAACAATAGCTTCTGACCATCAATTAATTTCAATTAAGCAAACAGTGTTTAGAGTATTATTCTGTTCTTAACCAGCAATATACCTTTGTCAGCCAGCTTCACAAGAAAGACTAGTGTGGACCAGCATGACAATTCATGATCTTTTCAGCAGAGTTCTCTATAGTCATTTGAACATACATTTAGTTTTGAAACATGTCTTTGCGTTGTTATTTTCAGCATTTTGGCGCTCTCTCTCTCTCTTTTCCTCAGAGAGGAGGTGCTTCAGGTAAAAGTGGAGCCGTGGTTTCACCTAAAAGCAGAAAGAGCGTCCCAGAGGTCCCTCGACATCCCCCGCATGTCTCTTTTCTCTTCCCTCCTTCTTTCTCTCTCGCCTCACTGAAGCCGTCCGATCGCGTTAGCCTCATCGCAGTGCTAAAACGCTCTCTCTGCGCCCCCTCTGTCCTCTGCGCTGTTGCCGCCCTCATTTCCACCAAACAGAAACACTTTGAAAATCTCCCCGAACAGGAAAGATTGCGGCCCTCGCTTCCTGCACCGGGTTTGTGTTTGATAACGCTCGAGACAACATAATGCCAATAATGACACAAAATTACTCCAGCGATTCTGTAATTAGTTTGTGAATCTGTTCATGTTACGGTCTTTAAATCTTATCAGCGTTTTTTGGGGTGTTACCAAATGCAGAGCTGATTAATCAGTAGAGATCATCTCAAACATTGTTAGAAGACTACGCACTAAAATCACAGGTACCTGAACAGGAAAACAGGAATCTGATTTTCTGTGTATATTCATATCAAAAAGTTACGGCTCGGCATTACTGATTTTATTTATGGCTATAAATCAATAGTTTTACATCATACCACTGGTTTTTATTTGATTACATAATTCAAAGTGCATTAAGTACAGAATCTTGCACTGTTGACTTAAAATAAATTAATAAATATTTTGTCATTTTTACATTTTATTTTTAAAATCTCCAAACAAAATGCATTTAGTAAACGGCAGAAAATCATAATGACATGTGTTTACAGATTAAAAAAAAAAAAATCAAGAAGTCCTGTTTTTCTGTGCCTTCAGGATATTACCATAATTTTCGTAATAGGCGCACAGCATTATTAGTCATCTCACCAAGTTTTAAGGTAGCCGAACACAATGCTCCTGCCAGTTAATAATACAGGAAATGCAGCTTGTGTTCATTACAGTGAGAGTGTGTGGTGAAAGAAATGACACCACGATGTGGTTTTATGATCGATCACATGAGCTCAGAGAGATCTGGTGCTGCTCTAAAGTCAGAAAAAAAAGTATTTTTACGTCTTAAGCTTTATAAATCACTTCTTTCGAGATGCCAAACAAAAGAACAGCCTGTCCTCGACACGAGGTGTTTACATTCTGTTGGGTTCTCCTCTCTCTCTTTTTCCTGCCTCCCTTAGCCGACCCTCCCTCGCTCTGTGGAGGAGGACAATCCACTGGAAGGAACGAGGGACTTGGCCGCAGACCAGAGCAGAAAGAGAGAAATACTGTAGCTTGAAGTCTGACCGTGTGCATGTGTAGAACAAAAGAGGTCACGTGAACAGCGGAATGAAGAAAACTGAGGATTGAAAAGGGCAACGATTGATCATGAATACACCTGGTGGAAAGAGAGGGAGCTCCCACGTAGCTCCCACGTGACGTCACACGGAGACAGTGAGGGCTCTCTCTCTCTGCAACCAGGGGTCAAGGGCAACATGTTCCCAACAAACACACAGAGAAAACGATTAACAGGACTTTCACAGCAGGGGAGATGTACGGAGGGAGCTGAGGGGGTCTCTAGAGAGCAAAAATAGCAGGAAGCTGACCTTCTTCTTCACAGTGTCACTGAAAGCATCTCCAGTGCTCCTAAATTTAGTTCTCTGAGAAGTTTTTGAGAGAGAAAAGGAAAACATGGGAAATTCCATTCTTTCTCTTTTCTCTCTCTTTCAATTCAGTGTCAAACAAAACAAAACAGCAGTGTGTTGTAAAATTATAACTCAGTTTAGTAAGCTTTGTTGGCGTTAATAAAACTGTACATTGTTATTGTCAAATAACTGAAACAAAATAAAACAAACCAACAGTTTAGTGTAAAATTTGAATTCGTATTGCCAAACACAGTACTAAACTAAACTTAACTAAGGAACAGTAAAGTGTTACATTTAAATTTGTAATGCCAAAGTAACAGTGCAGTGTAAAATTAGAATTTGTATTGCCAAAGCAGTGCTAAACTAAGTAAACTAAACAATAGTTCAGTATAAAATTTGTATTGTCAAAGTAGTGCTAAACTTAACAACAGTAAAGTGTTATATTTAAATTGGTATTGCCAAAGCACTGCTAAACTAAACTAAACTAAACAACAGTACAGTGTAAAATTTGAATTTGTATTCTGCAAAGCAATGTTAAACTAAACTAAGCTAAGCTAAACAACTAAACTAAACAACAGTGCAGTGTAAAATTTGAATTTTTATTGCCAAAAGCAGTGTTAAACTTAAATAAATTCAGCAAAGCTGAACTAAACAACAGTACAGTGTATAATTTGTATTGCCAAAGCAGTGCTAAACTAAACTAAACTCAACCAAATTAAACAAAACAACCATTCAGTGTAAAATTTGAATTTGTATTGCCAAAACAGTGCTCAACTAAACTAAACTAAAAGGAAAAAAACAGTGCTAAACTAAACTAAACTAAACAACAGTGCAGTGTAAAAATTGAATTTGTTTTGCCAAAAGCAGTGTTAAACTAAAATAAATTCAGCTAAGCTAAACTAAACAACATTGCAGTGTAAAATTTGAATTTGTATTGACAAAAGCAGTGTTAAACTAAAATAAATTCAGCTAAGCTAAACTAAACAACAGTGCAGTGTAAAATTTGTATTGCCAAAGCAATGCTAAACTAAACTAAACTCAGCTAAATTAAACTAAACTAATGTAACCTAAACAACAATGCAGTGTAAAAAATTTGTTTTGCCAAAACAGTGCTAAACTAAACTAAACTAAAAGGAAAAAAAAACAGTGCTAAACTAAACTAAACTAAACAACAGTGCAGTGTAAAATTTGAATTTGTATTACCAAAAGCAGTGTTAAACTAAAATAAATTCAGCTAAGCTAAACTAAACAACAGTGCAGTGTAAAATTTGTATTGCGAAAGCAGTGTTAAACTAAACTAATCTCAATTAAATTAAACTAAACTAATGTAACCTACACAACAATGCAGTGTAAAAAATTTATTTGTTTTGCCAAAGCAGTGCTAAACTAAACTAAACTAAACTAAACAACAGTGCTGTGTAAAATTTTAATTTGTATTGTGCAATGTTAAACTAAACTAAACTAAGCTAAACAACTAAACTAAACAACAGTGCAGTGTAAAATTTGAATTTGTATTGCCAAAAGCAGTGTTAAACTAAAATAAATTCATCTAAGCTAAACTAAACCACAGTGCAGTGTAAAATTTGTATTGCCAAAGCAGTGCTTAACTAAACTAAACTCAACTAAATTAAACAAAACAACCGTTCAGTGTAAAATTTGAATTTTTATTGCCAAAACAGTGCTAAGCTAAACTAAACTAAAAGAAAAAAAAAAAAAAAACAGTGCTAAACTAAACTAAACTAACGTAACCTAAACAACAATGCAGTGTAACATTTTAATATGTATTGCCAAAGCAGTGTTAAACTAAACTAAACAACAGTGCGGTGTAAAATTTGAATTTGTATTGCCAAAAGCAGTGTTAAACTAAAATAAATTCATCTAAGCTAAACTAAACCACAGTGCAGTGTAAAATTTGTATTGCCAAAGCAGTGCTTAACTAAACTAAACTCAACTAAATTAAACAAAACAACCGTTCAGTGTAAAATTTGAATTTGTATTGCCAAAACAGTGCTAAGCTAAACTAAACTAAAAGAAAAAAAAAAAAAAAACAGTGCTAAACTAAACTAAACTAACGTAACCTAAACAACAATGCAGTGTAACATTTTAATATGTATTGCCAAAGCAGTGTTAAACTAAACTAAACAACAGTGCGGTGTAAAATTTGAATTTGTATTGCCAAAAGCAGTGTTAAACTCAAATAAATTCAGCTAAGCTAAACTAAACAACAGTGCAGTGTAAAATTTGTATTGCCAAAGCATTGCTAAACTAAACTAAACTAAACTAAACAACAGTGCGGTGTAAAATTTGAATCTGTATTGTGCAAAGCAATGTTAAACTAAACTAAACAAAACAACAGTGCGGTGTAAAATTTTAATTTGTACTGCAGTGTTAAACTAAACTAAACTAAACTAAACAACAGTGCAGTGTAAAATTTGAATTTGTATTGCCAAAAGCAGTTTTAAACTAAAATAAATTCAACTAAACTAAACTAAACAACATTGCAGTGTAAAATTTTTATTGCCAAAGCAGTGCTAAACTAAACTAAACTCAACTAAATTAAACAAAACAACCGTTCAGTGTTAAATTTGAATTTGTATTGCCAAAACAGTGCTAAACTAAACTAAACTAAACTAATGTAACCTACACAACAATGCAGTGTAACAATTTAATTTGTTTTGCCAGAGCAGTGTTAAACTAAACTAAACAACAGTGCGGTGTAAAATTTTAATTTGTATTGTGCAAAGCAATGTTAAACTAAACTAAACTAAGCTAAACAATTAAACTAAACAACAGTGCAGTGTAAAATTTGAATTTGTATTGCCAAAAGCATTGTTAAACTAAAATAAATTCATCTAAGCTACACTAAACAACAGTGCAGTGTAAAATTGCATTGCCAAAGCAGTGCTAAACTAAATTCAACTAAATTAAACAAAACAACCGTTCAGTGTAAAATTTGAATTTGCATTGCCAAAACAGTGCTAAACTAAACTAACGTAACCTAAACAACAACGCAGTGTAAAATTTTAATTTGTATTGCCAAAGCAGTGCTAAACTAAACTAAGCTAAACTAAAATAAACAACGGTGCAGTCTAAATATGAATTTATATTGCCAAAAGCGGTGCTAAACTAAACTAAATAACAGTGCAGTGTAAAATTTGAATCTGTATTGGCAAAACAGTGTTAAACTGAACTGAACTAAACAACAGTGCAGTGTAAAGTTTGAATTTGTACTGCCAAAGGCAGTGTTAAACTAAACTAAAATCAGTTAAGTTGAACAACTAAACAACAGTGCAGTGTAAAATTTACATTTTTATTGCCAAACAGTGCTAAACTAGAATTATCCAAGCTAAACAACAGTGCAGTGTAAAACTTAAATTTTAATGGCTAAGGGCAGTGTTAAACTAAACTAAATTCAGCTAAGCTGAATAACTAAACTAAACAACAGTGCAGTGTAAAATTAGAATTTTTATTGCCAAAAGCAGTGCTAAACTAAACAACAGTGCAGTGTAAAGTTTGAAATTGTACTGCCCAAAGCAATCTTAAACTAAACTAAACAACAGTGCAATGTAAAATTTGTTTTGCCAAAACAGTGCTAAACTAAAATTAACTAAGCTAAACAACAGGGCAGTGTAAAATTTACATTTTAATGGCTAAAGGTAGTGTTAAACTAAACAAAATTCAGCTAAGCTGAACAACTAAACTAAACAACAGTGCAATGTAAAAGTTGAATTTTTATTGCCAAAAGCAGTGCTAAACTAAACTAAATTCAGCTAAGCTGAACAACTAAAGTAAATAACAGTGCAGTGTAAAGTTGTATTGCCAAAGCAGTGCTAACTAAACTAAACTAAACTCAACTAAACTAAACAAAACAGTTCAGTGTAAAATTCGTATTGCCAAAACAGTGCTAAACTAAACAGTGAGTATGTCATTTTGAATTTGTATTGTCAAAATGGTGCTAAACTTAATTAAACAACAGTTCAGTGTAAAATCTGAATTTGTATTGTCGAAACAGTGCTAAACTAAACTAAACTAAACAACAGTTCAGTGTAAAATTAGAGTAATGCAAATAAGTGAAACAAAACAATTCAATTTGAAATAAATGATCAGACAATTTAAAAAAAAAAAAAAAAATATATATATATATATATATATATATATATATATATATATATATATATATATATATATATATAAGCTAAGAGGGCAACAGTTACTGCAAGTTAAAGTCTCTCTTTTGTTTTTTTCTCTCCATGTCTCTGAGCAGAAGCCCTGTTCTGAGGTCAGTTTTCTGCTGTAACTGATGTCAGATTCATCTTTGCTCCGGCTTCAGCTTTCCCATGAACACATGACCACATGACTGACAGCTCCACGACCTCCATGATTCCCCAGTGAGGTTGAGCCCACAGAGCCAGGACAGGAGGCACTGCTGGGGTTCCACCCACAAATATTCTGCCTTCCTCTGTGACCCATTATCCCCCTTTACGGTGAACTGATCCACAAACACACACAGCGTGGGAATCCCATCACCCTCGCACAACATCTCAGGATATATTTAGGTGCAGACATTAAGCTAACTTTCCAACAGTCAGAATGTTCCAGACAGTGTGGATTACATGTGTACAATGAAGAACTAGTTGTTGGATGCGTGCCCACGAATCTGTGAATTTTGAATATTCCAGATGTCTTCTGTTCTCAAATCTTATCAGTGTTTTTAGGGGATTTCCCAATGCATGAAAGAGTTTGCAATTAGTAGGAAGTAAACAAAATTTCCTTGACCCAACTTCTGTACTCCTCTTTGTTCTCAAGGATATATTCTGAGTTATCTGCCTCTAAAGGGTTAGTCATGAATGCAGATTTAAACCTTGTTGATGCAGAAGTGAGATGGAGAGCAGAACTATTAGCCTTTAACCTTTTCTTCACATCTGTGGGACATGATCACATCACCTCCTCCTAGGGGTCGAAAAGTCACACGGCTACATGCAAAAAAACATCAAGAGCTTTCTCAAAACAGCATAAAGCTCTCTTAAAGCACTAGCTCCAATCAGATTAGCTGGCTTCTACACAACATCACTGAGTCACAGGAAGCAAAGTCGTGTTTACAAGTTCCCAGGACTGCCGCAACAAGCACCTCTGTATAAGAAAAGTCACTAGATTTGTGAAAGTTTGCAGTGAATAGATTGTTCTGGGTGATTTCTAGGGCATTGCTATGAGGTTTTGAAGACATTCTGACTGGTTATTTTGTTGATTTGCTAAGCAGTTGCTAGGGTGTTGCAAGTGTAACTCCTCTGGGTCCTAGCCGCACCACCTCGTTCTTGTTCCGAGTGAGACTCGAACCCGGGTTGCTAACATGGGTAGTGGGTGCACTAACAAGGATGCTAAAGACTGCAGTCACTAGGGTGCCTCTTGAGATCAGGGGAGTGAGGTTTTCCAGCACAGCTCTTACCAGCTGGCCTCAGTTACACTCACCCCCCTAAACCTCACCCCTATCTGGATCACGGCACCAGTGTAACCCTTCCGGTCTTAACCGCACAACCTTGTTCTTGTTCTGAGTGGGACTCGAACCTGAGTTGCTGACATGAGTAGTGGGTTCACTAACAAGGATGCTAAAGACCAGAGCCAAGTCAGGGGAGTGAGGTTTACCTGCTGTTTAGCCGGCCTCTGTTAAACTCACCCCTATCCGGGTCACGGCACCAGTGATACACCTCCGGTCCTAACCGCACAACCTTATTCTTATTCTGAGTGGGACTTGAACCCGGGTCGCTGACATGGGTGGCAGGTGCTAGTGCACCTCTTGAGATCAGGGGAGTGAGGTTTACCTGCACAGTTCTTACCAGCTGGCCTCTGTTACGCGTACCACCATAAACCTCACTCCCATCTGGGTCATGTCACCAATGTAACCCCTCCGGTCCTATCTGCTCCACCTCATTCTTGTTCCAAATGGGACTCAAACCTGGGTTACAGGCATTGGAATTGAGCACACTAACAAGGACGCTAAAAACTGCAGCACTAGTGCACCTTTTGAGATCAGGGAAGTGAGGTTTACCTGCACAGCTTTTACCAGCTGGCCTCCGTTACACTCACCCCCATAAACCTCACTCCCATCTGGGTCAAGGCACCAATGTAACTCCTCCGGTCCTAACTGCACAACCTCGTTCCAAATGGGACTTGAACCTGGGTCACAAGTATGGGGGATGGGTGCACTAACAAGGATGCTAAAAACTGCAGCCGCTAACGCACCTCTTGAGATCAGGGAGTGAGGTTTAGGGGGCAATCGTGGCCTAATGGTTAGATAGTCAGACTTGCTTTGTGCTTGCTAAAGTGATCTGCGAGGATTTAGGTCTTTGCTATGCAGTTACTAGGGAGTTTTGTGTTGTTGCTAGGCCATTGCTAGGTGGTTGCTAAGGTGTTCTAAATGGGGTGCTATGGAGCTGCCAGGCCATTGCTTTGTGTTTCATAAAGTGTTCTGGGTGGATTTAGGCCTCTGCTTTGCAGTCGTTAGGGTGTTTTGGGTTGTTACTAGGTTGTTACTAAGGTGTTTTCCAAATGGTTTTTAGTGCATTGCAGTGCAGTTGCTAGTGTGTCTTTGGTGGTTTCTGTGGTGTTTTTAGGTGGTTGCCAAGATGTTCTAAATGGTTTAGTGCACAGCTATGCAGTTGCCAAAGCATTGCTTTGTGTTTGCTAAAGTGTTCTAAGTGGATTTATGCCATTGTTCTGGAGTTGCTAAGGTCTTTAGTGTAGTTGCTAAGGATGCAACAACAAGCACTTCTGAAGAACTAAAGTGTGTGACTTTGTCAAAGCTTTTGGAAGGTTTATACTGCTGTATCTATGAAAGTGGACCAGATATGTTACTAGACTACATGGTTCCTGGCATTGGAGGGGCGGGTTTGTTGATCGAGTTAGTTTGAGCTTGATTTCTGGAAAAACTGTTTCATCTTTCCCTCTTATAAATACAAACTTACAGCACTGCTAACATCCTCAGATTACAGTCTCCATTTCTCAGGCTGTGTGTTTCCTTTTGGAGCTTTGAAGAGTCTCTTTAAGATAAGATATCTCAGTGTAGGACGTCCTCTCCCAATCGCAAGCTGGCGCTAACTATTTATAAACTCTAACAGGGCAGAAAAATGGAAATACTCACTCTCTCCCCTCACTAATGTGCACATGTGAGGTAATATCACCTGACTCTTTCATCAGGGACAGTTGGACAGAACTTCAGGAGATGTTAAAACTTCCTGCTCTCCGAATCGACACAAGAGGTCGTTTGCAAGCACCAACCTTGTGCTAAAGATCATCAATCAGAGATGTGAAACCATAACACATGCCATCTCTGTTTATATCTCTCTGTCTCTCTTGCTCTCTTCTCGCTGTCATCTGGATTACGTCTATGAGCTGTCAGTGATAAACCACAGGCCCACCTGAAAATCTCTCCTCCGCTCTCGGCATGTTTAGATAACCCCCGGTCTAAGTTTCCAAACTATTCAGTGTGTGTGAAATTGCAACAAAAACACAATGAAACGATATAATTTCTACAATATCTGATGCAACTCAATCGCTTATCAAAATGAAATCCCATCTGTTAAAAACAAGCTCATGCAGAAGGTTTTGATCAGCAAGAATGATGAAAGCAAGAAGAATGAGCTTTAATTATAACCAATCAAGAATATTGGTACAAAAAAAATGGATGTTAAAAAAAAGTTAGCCATGTTTCTGCAAAACTTACTAGTTGTGTCCCAAAACATGCACTATACACTATGCACACAACTGTGTACTGTATTAATTTTATAAGGTTATTTTGTCATTCAAAATTGGAGTCTGAACGCCCCGCCCCCTCCACTACATTATTAAAGCTGCGACAGTTGAGTGCATGAAGTTTCAAACATTCCACACTTAATTTCTTCAGTTATTTAAGTGCACTTTTTCTTTTTGGTATTTTCAGTGTGAACACACTGCTCACACTATTTATACTACAAAACAGCATAGTGCATAAGTACACACGCCTTGAGATACCTAGTTGCTAGTGTTTTTATAGGGCGTTGCTAAGGTGACTTAAGTGTCTTTGTGTATTGCTATGTGCTTGCTAGGGCATTGTTATGCAGTTGCGAGGTTGTTCTGGATGGTTTCTAGGTAGTTTCAATGCAAATGCAAAGGTTTTCTTAGCATTCTCTCTTTTTGTTTGTTTACTGTGAAGTTTCTATGGTGTCAGTGGTTGTCGGGGTGTTGCTATACAGTTGCCAAGCTGTTTTGAGTGTTTTAGCATGTTCCTATGCAGTTGCTAGGCTGTTATAGGTGGTTTCTAGGCAAATGATAAAGGTTTTCTCAGCATTCTTTCTTTTTGTTTGCTTACTGTGAAGTTTCTAGGGTGTCAGTGGTTGTCAGGGTGTTGCTATACAGTTGCCAAGCTGTTTTGAGTCTTTTAGCATGTTGCTATGCAGTTGCTAGGCTGTTATGGGTGGTTTCTAGGTGGTTTCTATTAGGGATGTCACAATACTCAATATAATATCGAACCGTTTGGTACGACATCCACGGTTCAATACGTGCTTGTGAATTGCGGTTTTTCGGTTTTGCATTTAAATAATTTCCTTGTTATATTTCTCTCGGAATTTGTTGTATGTTTGCCCGCGATTTCACATGCTAAGATGAGGAAACGCTTCCCCGCTTGTATTTGAAAAAGCAACACACGCAGAGCGTCTTCCATTCTAATGACATTCAAGGATAAGGCTTTCTAAACCTGTTGTCCAACAAAAGAGTTATAAAAACAAAAGTTATAAAAAAACATTATACCTTGTTTTTAATTCACAACATTTGTCCAGTGTTTGAAATAACTTCCTTATGTGATCTGATGTGGATTCTCATCACAGAATGAGGCAGACAATAAATTCTATACTCATATTCTATATATGTCGATTAGCATTTGCTTATGAAAATACACGATGGCTTGAAGAACACAGATAAACCATATATTAATGAAGACGAGTGTTTATTGTATTTGCATTTCATCGTTCAAAACGTTTAACGTTATTTTTTGGTTTTAATCAGTTACAGCAACAGCGAAGCTTTTATCCATATTAGAGAAGCTGGAACGGAACGTCATCAGCGCTACTTCTTTGACGCATATGTGGATTTTACGCACAAGGGCGCCCTCTGGCGTCCAGTATGAATGAAACCTATTCTATTTTGCGTAAAATTTGAAAAAATAATACCTCTCTCAAAAGAAAAAATAAGCAGACATATACTACACCACGCCTTTTCCAGAGTGCATATGTTTACTGGAGTATTCTGTTAATTTGTCGCAAAAAAATGGCAAGATATCAGAACCGAACCGAACCGAAAACCGTGGATAAAAGCCGAGGTACGTATTGAACCGTGGGCTAACTGTATTGTTGCATCCCTAGTTTCTATGCAAGTACAAAGGCTTCTCAGCATTCTCTCCTTTTGTTTGTTTACTGTGACGTTTTTAGGGTATCAGTGGTTGTCAGGGTGTTGCTATGCGGTTGCCAAACTGTTTTGAGTGTTTTAGCATGTTGCTATGTAGTTGCTAGACTATTCTGGGTGGTTTCTGGGTGGTTTCTATGCAAATGAACAGGTTTTCTCCGTGTTCTCACTTTTTTGGTTTACTATGGTGCGAGTTGTTGTCAGGGTGTTGCTATGTGGTTTCCAAGCTATGAGTGTTTTAACATATTGCTATGCAGTTGCTAGGCTGTTCTAGGGGTTTCTATGCAAATGCAAAGGTTTTCTCAGCATTCTCTCTTTTTGTTTGCTTACTGTGAAATTTCTAGGGTTTCAGTGGTTGTCAGGGTGTTGCTATGCGGTTGCCAAGCTGTTTTGAGTGTTTTAGCATGTTGCTATGCAGTTGATAGTCTGTTTTGGGTGATTTCTATTTAAATGCAAAGGTTTTCTCAGCTTTCGTCAACATTCTCTCTTTTTGTTTGTTTACTGTGAAGTTTCTAGGGTGTGAGTGATTGTCAAGGTGTTGTTATGCGGTTGCCAAACTGTTTTGAATGTTTTAGCATGTTGCTATGCAGTTGCTAGACTGTTCGGTGTGATTTCCAGGGCACTCCTAGGTGGTTACTTTGCAAATTGAAAACTTTTTTAGAACTCTCTGTTTGTTTGCCGTGGAGTTACCAAGGGGTTGCTATGTAATTGTTAAGGTGTTCTGAGTGTTTTTAACATATTGCAGTGCAGTTGCAGTGGAGTTCTGTGTTTTTAGTTGGTATGTCATTGCTCTGGTGGTTTCCAGAGTGTTCTAAGTGTTTTAAAATATTTTGATGCAGTTGCTACAGTGTTCTAAATGGTTGCTAAGGTGCTTTAAATGTTTTAGTGCACTGGTATGCATTGCCAGGGCCTTGCTTTGCATTTGCTAAGATGTTCTGAGCGTATATATTTGATATTTGTTGTTGCAGCAGATTCCTCAAACATTTAAACAATAATACTGGTAATAGCACCACTAATACAATTATTTTCTTATCAAATTTCTTGCTCGGTTCATAGAAAGTCCACACACACACAAACACACAAAAGACCTCAGCTCTGAAATAGCACCATCTATGGGTCTGAAGCAGCAGACAGGCCAAGAGATCTGATTTGGGGTCAGGTTTGCCCATCATACACTAATGACTGACTCATGAGAATGAAACTTTCTCTTTAATCATGTGGTCTGTGTTTCTCTGTCAATCTCTTTGTGTTTCTCTCAGATGCAGGAACGCTGCAGCACAGGCAGTGGGTGGAAATAATCTCATTAAATATGAAAGAACTTCCAGTGAATTGAGGAAAGAAAGAGGGAGTGAGAAAAAGAGGAGAGCAGAGGTTACTGAAGGTTTGTGTGTATGTGTGTGCAAATGGTTACGCAGCTCATAAATCTCAACACGCCTCTCGAGAGTTGCGAGAACTTTGAGTAAGTTTGATGTAATCGTGTCACACTGTGTTTCCTGTTTGGACAGACAGAGGAGGCGGGACTCAGATGACGAACATCCCACTGTACAAACAGCAACTTGAGATCAAATTGATTCTCCCAATCAACAGCAAAAACTCTGGTGTGTTGATAGAGAGCCTCTACAGTCTACTGTGACCAGAACATCTGTGATATAAAGCTCAGAACAAAAATGAAAAGCGAAAGAAAAAAAGCAATAATCAGGTGAACTCTGGGTCATATCATGAAAAGCATGATTTTCCTTGATCTTTTCACTTGTACCATGTATATTTACTTGAACTGACAGTGATTAAACTGCTGGATGTCAGCACGCCGCTGTACTGTTTTGTGTTAGTAGACGTTGCTGCTTCCCATTGCTGCTCACTTGCACAGACTTTGTGCCAAATTGTGGCTCAAATTGACAGCCTTGGTGAGCAAAAGAGAAAAAAAAACATAAAATCATACCAACCCCAAACATTTGAACAATAGTGTACTACAAAAGTACATAGGATCCATTTAGATAAAAAAAAACTGTGTTGTAAAAGCAAATCATGGCTGTTTTGGTTGCACTAAATAATGACTAAGATCATAAGACGACTTCCAGGAAGTGTTTAAAAAATACACACCAAAAACAAAAAAAATGTGCTCCCCCCGTGACGCAAACAGGGGATATTATTATATTACCGTCCCTTAATTTGCACGTTTCCACCCACTGTGCCGTCATGTAGTTTCCCAAGTGAAAACGGTGCACTAGTTCTAATGCCATGGCAAAATTTAGAGCAAAGCATGCTAACTGTTCTGTTTTTGGCTGCACAGATGAGCACAGGACACTATTTTAATTTCCAGCCTCAGAGGAGACGATAGCAGTCGATTTATTGATTTATTTACTGTGCATTATGTTGATGCCACACAGAACTAATTCAAACATGCAATTTCTTTCTGAACTGTTTACCTTCACAGACATAACCAACTATTTTTGTGTTTTTACATAAACTTGTGTGTATTTGACAGTTTAAGCGCAATAAGAAATGAAAGAGAACTTAGTTTAGTACTCACATGCCGTGTGACAGCCGCTTTCTATGCTCATGCTTGATATGTTCGCTCAGAAAACCGTATATCATAAGTTTAAACTGATATGGCGTATATAGAGTATCTGAGGTATGAGCTGTAAAGGCACAGCCTTGTTATGGAAAAGGGGGCGGAGTGCTGCAGTTCATTTGCATTTAAAGACACATGCACGAAAACTGTGTTTCTGGTTCTGCTCAAAATAGGCATTTTCAAAATGATATAATAACTGATCTGTGGGGTATTTTGAGCTGAATGTTTACAGATACATTCTGGGGGTTTCTCAGGGCTCTACAGTGCGACCAATATCGATTATTATTCAAATTTGAGATTTATACATCATCTGAAAGCTGAATAAATAAGCTTGTTATTTATATAAAACAAGTTTGTTAGGATAGGACAATATTTAGTCGAGATACAACTATTTGAAAATCTGAAATCTGAGGGTGCAAAAAAAATCAGAATATTGAGAAAATTGCCTTTAAAGTTGTCCAAATCAAATTCTTAACAATGTATATTACTACTTAAAAATGTAGTTTTCATATATTCACAGAAGGAATTTTACAAAATATCTTCATGGAACATGATCTTTTACTTAATTTCCTGATTTTTGCCATAAAAGAAAAATCAATAATTTTGACCCATACAATGTATTTTTGGCTATTGCTACAAATATACCCCAGCGACTTAAGCCTGGTTTTGTGGTCCAGGGTCACATCTGTGTTTGCAATCAGGGGAGATTTAGAGGTTTCTATGTGTTTTTGCAACATTGAGTAATGTATCACAGACACATCTCACGAATCCTTTCATAAAAGTGTAGAGAGAGTGCTTTGTGAGATTCCAATGAACTAAGATGAGTGAGAGCTTTTAATGATATTTAAGGGAGTTTGTAAACGAGATACTGATTTAATACAACAGTTAAAGTCCCCCTGTAGTATTTGTCTATGTGGTGTTTTTAATACGCTTTTAGAAAACCATGTGCCAGTCCATTAATCAACACCATTGCTGTGTATTTTCTCCTTAAAACTGTAGTTTCCCAAAGGCTGTGCCAGAAATGTGGTTTGGAACAGCCCTTTTTTTGCTACGTCACAAACTTCAGTAACCAGTCACGTCAAAGGATAGATTCCTGTCATTAGCATGCAAAATATACCAATAGAATTATCAGCACAAAACCAAATATTAAATAGAGCATTTAATAGAGCTTATAGGGCATTAAATAGAGCACACCCACTAGGCGCTAACCGCTAACTTTAAAAATAATCCGCGGCAACAATGTAAAAGTAGGCCGGAGTCAGACGCACCTCTCCCGCATTGCCGTCTGCACTTTACTGGCATATACTCGCGGGCGCGAACTGAAATCACAAACTAGGCAGTATTTGAGCCTTCAAGGCATTTTGAGGGCACAACATCGTCAAGTAAGTAACTTTAACAAATGTTACAGTATCCACTATAGTTGTCCGCTAGTAAAAACATAGTTTTATCAGTCATTATCCGTGTTTCGCTATTATATCGCGTTTACTACAGTTCAGTTAGTTCATCAGGGGGCTCTGGCTGGTGTGACTGTGGGGGGCGGGGCTAATTTGCATATTCATATTCATATTCATGAGAAAATTATTTTCACAAGAAAAAACTTAAATATTTAATTTTGATGATCAAAGATCAGTTTTAAGGGATAAAAAAAATTGACTACAGGGGGACATAAAATAAACAAGAAGTTGCTATCAAGTGACTTACATTGTCTGACTATAACGCTATTGCCTCATTTTGTTCTATTTCGTCTCAAAAATAGTTTAAAACAAGTCACAACTGAGCCACTGCACATCTCCATTCAAACACAGCGGTGCTTCGTTTGTGAATGAATGTGCGTTATTAATCAAATCTTGTGAATCAATGATTCAATTTCTTATTCATAAAGACTTGCTTTAGTTCTGAATGAATCAGCCGTTCGAACTGAATTAAATGAATGAATTTGAGTAATTAAATCAGTGACTTGCCACCATCTACAGGCAGTTTTAGTTTAATTTTAATGTATCTTTTCAGTTATTTAAATCATTTAATATTTCTATATTCAATTTTTTTTTATTTAAAACATCTCAACCTGAAGGATAATTTTTGATCAGATTTTTTGATTATTGATTAGAAGGCGCTCCTGAAATTTTGACTGTGCTCCAAGTGCGCCTAAAAAGAAAAATGTAGAGCCCTGCACCTGAAACTGAAAAGAGACATAATAAGGGACATAATAAGTCTGCTTTAAATAATAAGAAACACAACGTTGCTATGGTTTCTAAATGTATTCTGCCCAAAACAACCAACACAAACACCCATATCACTCAAACAAACACTTCAGAACACCACAAATTCCACGATTATTACAGAAGTGCAGTTATTTACTCGAGTGATATGAATCTGAATGCACCAAGAACCAATTACAACAAACAGAGGGCTGATTACATCAGGGAAATGGAAATTAGCCGTATATGGACTCGATGACCAGGATGAGGAAGTTGAATCATGGAAATCTGAATACATCATTTTACTTGGGTTGGCAAGAGAGCTTCTTACCTAACACCAGAGGAATGCGCAGAGAGAGAGAGGCTAGTGACTGTAGTGTTTACCATCAGTCTGTCGATGACTCTGAAACATTTGCAACTTCAAAATCTGTGACCTTTCACCTCTACAGGCAGATTTGTTTGATTTCTGGAGCTCCTTCTGCTGATGTCTGACTCACTGTTTACAGTTTACAGTTAAGTTTACAGCAGAAGTTACACAGAAACGAAACATTCTGTGAGCTATTTTGTTACTGGCCTCACATCAGGTGGAAATACTATGTTACAGGCTGCAGTTATTTAATTAAAAAATACAGTAAAAATGAATATATTTTAAAATGTAATGTATTCCTTTCAAAAACATTTCAAAATCTGAATTATTCCAAACTTCTGACTGCCGGTTTAAGATAGCAATTCAATTTGATACTCCCAAAGAGTCCAAACAACATGGTGGCATCACAGCACTTTTTGAAAGGGCGGTATATACTTGGCCTAAACTCTGAAAACTCTTCCATCATGATGAATTTTAGATCCTTATTGTGTCTTAATGCAGATCACGGAGATGGAGTGTGTGTGGTTATCCCGCAGGTCTCTCCAGGCTTCGTTTCGGATCAGAGCCATCCCGTTGAGCTCCACTTAACAGGTTAAATATTTCATGCTCGCACCGAACTGCCACTTTGAGTTCAGAGATACAGACGAGCGGCAGTCGCCCGCAGCTCCCTAAACGCCAGAGCCTGCATCATTCAACAACTCTATTTCTTTCTTTTTTTAAAAAAACTATTTTTTTCCCCCTCAAACACACTCCTTTAAAAAAAAATTAGGAGTGGAACGTTGCTGGTTTGATCCCCAGAAAATAAGCTTCCATAGTTTTTTTTTTTAATTTTTTTTATTATAGGTTCACCTGTATGAGAAATACCAGTTATTTGCCGTTTTTACATCCTGTTCTTAAATACCAGCCTGCAAAGTTGCATGCATTATATTGTGACAGAGATAAAACAATTTGCAAGTAAATTTTTCATTAAATAAAAACGAAATTTGTTAAATCTGCAGAGTTGTAGATTCTACATACAGCCAGAAACAACACAAGGTTTGATGGATATTGTGCACATTGTTCTCTTCAATCCTAGGTTGTTTGGTTGTTAAATTGTGCAATAATTACATAAGCAAATGCAATTCATTTTCAACAGAGTCAAATCTGTGTAAAATTGTGCAGCGGATCATAAATTTAGGTAAATATGTTCTTTCGGTTTTGCTGCGGCCTTTGGTTGGGGGATACGAGGCGTTATGGGATGCTGGACAGATTTCGTGCTTATATCATGATGAGATTCTTAAAGAAAAGAAAACTCCTCCACGCTGGGATAACGAGCGCTTTCTCTGTTGGAATTCCGCTCGTTATTCATCAACCGCGCCACATTCCAGTGCAGTGACATCACAATAAAAGACTCTCCTCTACAAATCAGATTCCTGTGGCATAAACTCTCCTTTCCTCTCTGATCGGTGTAGGTATGTCCATAGAGAGAGAGAAAGGAGGAGGAATGCATGCATGAGATTATTTGCTAAACCTCTAATATTATGCAATGCATGGGTTTGCGCCAACTGAATTGCTATTTGAACAGTCAGAGAATGAATATATACAAGTTAGAAAACATCACTGTCAACGATAATAGCAAAAAAAGCAAAATAACTAAATATGGGTTATTCTTCTAAGATACTTTTCCAAGAGTTCAAAATGGTTGAGTAGTCATTAGTGCTTCCTCTGCTTTGTCAGATTTATGAATATGTAGTTACGGAAATGCGTCTGTGTTAGGTCTTTTTCTCTGAATCAGTACAGTTTTGAAAGTTTTACGTTCTCTCCCACGTAATGGAAGATTTCTGAGGATTTTGCGTATTTCTGGCACAGGTAAAGTTCTGTCATGAAGTGTTTGGAAGTGCTAATATTTCTGGCTTTCTGTTTCTCAGATGTGCTAATACATCCAAACAGGATTCTCATGATCGGCGTGCTTCGTGAAACACAATACTGTGGAAAAACAGTCAGAAGAAAGACAGAAGGAGATTTTGCTTATTGTGTCCAGCTGTTAGCTCTGGAGGCGTGTGTATGTGTGAAGCAGAAGGTAATTTTTCATTTTGACTCCAGGATGAGAACTTAAGCCAATTAGAATTTAGATTTTTACAGCCATGAATACAGTATTCATGATTTTCTCTTATTATTTGCACAGAGCATACCATACACATCTCAGCTGTAGTTTATTGGTACTGACCTCTGCAACTCATTTCAGGAAGGAGGAATATGGCTCCACAACAGAGACTTTTCATCAAACTGGCAAGGAACCTAGTGAAAGATGAGAATGTATTGTTGTTTATTGGAATACCTGTTAAACAATAGCGTCCCCTTGTGGATACAGTTTTAGTTTACTATGAAACGATAAACTTGAAACAGCACGTTAGGCCTGGTACACTACCTTGTTATCCTGTGAGCTTATTACAATGCCGTTAGCGAGTGGCGTTCAGTTATCATCAAAGATATGATCATTTTGTACGAAAGTAGCGCCAGAAGAGGTTATAAATTATGTGTTCTGTTTAAATGAAAGAATACGCTTCAGCTGTGTGTATAACGATATGCCCGCGAACAGAAATCACGTGAGTACTGAGTTGGAAACCTTAGCAACATCCGCTCAATCGATTTTCTGCCGGCAAATCGACAAACATGAAACTGTCATTATTTTTCACGTTATTATAGATTAAGAAATATACAAATCGTTGGTGTTTTTAAAAACGTCAGAAAGTTATTTGGCGGTTATCTAACTTTTCAGTTAGATGTCATATTGTGACTTGCATGAGACGAACTTCAGCTGACAGTGTCCAGAAAATCAATGACGGGAAAAAATATGCAATATAAAATAGGGAAAATAAAAAAGAAAAATGCATATAAAAGTGAAATATGCACACTTAATTACTTCGTTGTTACTTCCTGTACGAGTTTGTGGGGAAATGTTTGCATAGTGAGTTTTTGCTCATTCAATTTTTATTACAATAATTATTGTATATATATATATACATATATATATATATATAATTAAAATCTGAACTATTCACACACACACACACATATATATATATATATATATATATATATATATTGTCTTTTATTATTCGTATTTATCTACCTCAATTATCCACCACTTTTTTAACGTAACCGCAGGCGCGGCCATTTCTATGTGCGAGACTTCCGGTATCATCGCTTCCACCCTGCTTAAAAAAAAAAACCAATAGAAACCATCACAGAATTTGTAATGGGTTTACTGATTATAATAGGAAATGTACTGGTTTAAATGGTAACTGTAATGTTGCCTATTGGTCGCCTTCTATTGATGGCTTGTTAAAACCACTAAATCCTAATGGAATATGTCCCAAAACACACTACAGGAAACCATTTTTTAATGGTTTTAATAGTGAAAGGTTAATGGTTTGTAATTAATTTTTTTAATGGAAACCATTATAATTTCTTATAATGAAAATTATAATAAATTAAATTAAAAAGTGAAATTCGCACACTCGACTTAATTACTCCATTGTTACTTCCTATATGTGTTTGTGGAGAAATGTTTACTATGGTGATATTTTATACTTATATATATATATATATATATATTGTATACTATATTTTGACCGTTTTTGTTTTTTTATTATTCGTGTTTATTCCACTGATTTTTAATGTAACAGCAGGCGCAGCTATTTGTATGTGCCAGACTTCCGGTGTCATCGGCTTTTATAGTTATTTTTAGCTATACAAAACAACTCGTTATGCTGCTTGCTATTGCAAACTAGTATGTATTTCTTATCATATTATTATTTTAATGTATTGTCGTAATTCTAACCACTCTGTAGTCCAAATAGTTACTTGTTAGTGCACTTTGTTGTTGTTCTTCATCTAAGAGACTCAGAAGTCTTGCACATTTACAGAAAATAAGTTACTCCCGTTTTGGATAAAAGGATCAAGTCGCTTAATTTCCATTTCATTTTCAACCAAAAACAGCAGATGGCGCTCTCTGCTAGAGCAACTATACAGTGACATAGCTCCTGTTTTTTCACGCTGTTACTGCCCCCTGATTCCTGACCTCTTATGCAATGGATTGTATTTTAAATCAGTTAAATTTAAATCAATTTTTGTCAGTCCAATTTAGTGACAGCATTATGTACAGTAACACAATTTTTCTATGTGTGTCTCTGGCCAAATCAATAACTCATCACTGGTCAGTTGTGAGTTTGAACCATTTAGGTCAGAGTTTAGTTGTTGGGAATATAAACCCTACACTCTTAAAAATAAAGGTGCTTCAAAAGGTTCTTCAAGCGATGCCATAGAGGAACATTTTTGGTTCCACAGAGAACCATTCAGTCAATGTTAAAGGTTCTTTATGGAACCATTTAAACAAAAAAGGTTCTTCTATGGCATCGTGAAGCACCTTTATTTTTAAGAGTGTAGCAATGGCTTTTTGCCGTTTCCAGCACAGAGAAATGATTTTACGCACACACATTTTTCAGATGCTTTGAGTTTTTAGAGATTTCTAAATCGCTAACACATGCTGATGAGAGGAGCAAAGCATCTGCAAAGCTTACGTCACACAAGTGTGTGTGTGTGTGTTTATTTAAGGGTGTGAGATGCTCTTTATAACAGGCATTATGTCATACACCAGTGTTGCTGAAACAGCAAAATCCTGTGTGTGTGTCCTGCACAAGAATACTAAATGTTCCAGCAACACAGATCTTAATAGTTTATTGTTTGAAGCTTAAATAGATCAAAATTAATGCTTAAATTGAGGTTTATGCTTAAAAAAAATACAAAACTTCATCACAGACAGATAGCTGATAATGATTCAAGGACAGTGGTTAACAGCTGCTGTATTTTGAGGGCTTTATTTGCAGGCACTAGGCAGTGATTTGATGAATATAGACCAAATATTCTACATCACTGCCAACACACAATGAAAAACATACAAAGTGAGTTCTGAAGAAAATGAAAATGCTGTTTGCTCATGAAAAAGTTGACACCCACAAGTGTGTCAAGGCATTGCTATGCTACTGCATACTGGCTGAAGTCAAAAGTGCCCATAGTTCACTAATAATACAGGTACTTTTGATTTAACACAGACATATATTCATATTTCAGTGTGTCTTTTTGGCTTAGATCCTGTTCGACTTTCTCTCTCTCTGTCTTTATGTTCATGGCACTGATCTAAGGTTTCCTCTTCTTGCAAGAAGTTTCCGGGATACATGTTTCTCAGCACGCATTGCTGCTGTGCTTTGAGGTCAAAGACACTCTGATCAAGCACTGAGTGATAAAAATCACATTATAAACCACAGAGCACATGCTTTTCCTTTCTCTCTCTGCAGTACAGCACAATGAACCCAACAACAGCAAACTGAAAAATTGCTGAAAAACTACTCACCCTCAGGCCATCCGAAAAGTAGATGAGTTTGTTTCTTTATCAATCTTGGAGAAATGTAGCATTACATCACTTGCTCACCAATGGATCCATTGCAGAGAATGGGTGCCATCAGAATGAGAGTCCAAACAGCTGATTTAAAAAAAAAAAAAAAAAAGATAATCACAATAATCCCCATTATTAATAATTGTTTAGAACTGTTTTGGACTGTTTTCGTTTGTAAACAGTGATTGATTTGTGCATACTTCTCTCCTGATTCAGACAAAATGGCTTTTGAAAGCAATGGAGAATGGATAGAAGATTCATATTTTAGCTGGAAGCAATGGGTTGGAGTTAAACACATCTTAATGACGGATTTGTTTCTTACAAACATACATCTTTTTGCTTCACATGATGTTAACTGATGGACTGAAGTGGTGTGGATTACTTTTGGATTATTGTGATGTTTTTATCAGCTGTTTGGACTTTCATTCTGACGGCACCCATTCACTGCAGAGGATCCATTGGTGAGCAAGTGATGTAATGCTACAAACTCATCTACATTTTGGATGGCCTGAAGGTGAGTACATTTTTACTTTTAATGTTGTAGTTGCTGTTGTTGTGTCAGTTGAAAGAGGAAAGCATGTGCTCCCTGGTGAAAAAAACAGCATATGCTAGTAGGTATGTTTTGATGCTGGGATGCTGGTTTAAGCTGGTCCTTTGCTGGTTTATGCTGGTCCTTGACCAGCAACATGACTAGCATAAACCAGCAAAGGACCAGGTTAAACCAGCAAAGGACCAGCTTAAACCAGCATCAAAACATACCTACCAACATATGCTGTTTTTTTCACCAGGTCTCTGTGGTTTACCCTATTTTTCGTTCACATACTTGACCCCAAGTATGAGTCAAACATGAGTTCTTCCCGCTTCTTGTTTTGCAGCGATCCAGTCATGCAGAAATGGACTCACTGAGGGGAAGTATGGGAGGAATTCCCTCGACTCGGCACAAATCTGCCCCTCTAAAGCCCTGCTGTGCCGTTTGGCCTACTTCAGGCGGTGTGGACAGAGCAGGGCCAGAATGCTGAATCCCATGTTATTCTACAGATGTTTACAAGCTTGCTGGGAAGAGCACAGAGGCCCGGACATACCCGGAATATCTGTCCACTCCAAGCGCTCTGCGTTTAAACACAGAGATTAAGGAAAGCAGGGCAGTAACAACATGCCGATTAAGTGCTCAGGGATGTTTTGGTGTCAGAACGTCATGCATCGGTCCCTGTTTACTGGAAGTTCTACTTAACAGCTCAGTGTGTTCGTATATCTAACACCACAAAACAAGAGCCCTTTTTGTATGAGGGAATTCCTAGAGGGTTTGACCCTACGGTGTTAGAAAAGTCATTCTTAAAAAATGTTTAATTTTCAGGCTTACCAAATGTTGAAGTTGTTAAAAGACAGCTTCATTTTTATTCTTTATAGTATTTATTTAAAAAAAAAAAAAAAGAATTTCTGATACAAACTCGCCAATTATGACTTTTTTTTTTCTCAGAATTGTGAGATATAAATTCGCAATTGTGAGTTATAGTTGCAATTCTGAGGAATAAAGTCAGAATTGTGACAAATAAACTCTCAATTCTGAGAACATCGAAAAAACCCTCAAAAATGGACTTTATAACTTTCAATTGTGAGTTTATATCTTGCAATTCTGAAAAAAAATCTGAGTTATGAGATATAAACTTACAATTGCGAAAAAAAAAAAGTCAGAACTGCCAGATGCAAACTTATGTTTGCGAGAAAAAAGTCAAAATTGTTAGTTTTTATCTCGTAATTCTGACAGTTGGGAGTTTATATCATGCAATTCTGAAAAGAAAAGTCAGATTTGTGAGAAAAAAAGTCAGAATTGCGCATTTTTATCTTGTGATTTTGATTTTATTTCTCACAGTTGTGAGTTTATTCATGCAATTCTAAGAAGAAAATTCATAGTGAGAAAAAAATTCAGAATTGCAAGATATAAAGTTGAAATTGCGAAAAAAAAAGTCAGAATTGCCAGATATAAACACATCTGTGACAAAAAAGTCAGAATTTCAAGTTTTTATCTTGTAATTCTGACTTTATTTATCGCAATTGTGAGTTTATCATGCAGTTCTGAAAAAAAGTCAGAATTGCAAGAAAAATTCAGAATTGCGAGTTTTTATCTTGTAATTCTGACTTTATTTCTCACAATTGTGTTTATATCACACAATTCTGAGAAGAAATTTTGACTTTATCGCAATTGTGAGTTATATAATTCTGAAAAAAAGTCAATTGTGAGAAGAAAAGATACAATCTTGCATTTGCGAGAAAATTACGAGATAAAAGTTTTTTATCTCGTAATTCTGACTTTATTTTTCGCAACTGTGAATATATATAAACCAATTCTAAGAAAAAAAACTCAAAAAATGTGAGATATACTCGCAATTGCGAAAAAAACCCAAAAAAACAGAATTGCCAGGTATAAACTCGCATTTGCGAGAAAAAAGACAGAAGTGTGAGTTTGCCACGAGATGGTATTCGAACTCAGGTCGCCACGAACGCCGCTGTGCTCTATATCGGCACACTACTCCCGAGGCTATTGCTACCGTAGCCTTCTTTTTGACGAAAGACTGAATGCCACCGGTCGTTGTGTAAGACAGGAACAGAGTGTGTATTCACAATTATTCACGTTTTCATTGCTCAAGCTCCTGTATTGGTCACGTTCTAACTTCCGAACGGGAGTCACTTCAATAAAACAACACCCTAAAACAGACATTACCGGTCAGCATGGTTCATTTCCAGCTTGGAGACCTTTGAAGTTACACACCCACACACACACTCAGAAATTCATACGCACTATCCTATAACCAGTTTTAAATTTAGTTTCAGAGGAAAAGGAAACAGACTAATCAACATAAAGAGCGGTCACCGTGGGAGTGTAACCAGCGGAATCGTAAACAGAATTATGGGAAACACAACTTTCTTTTCTCTATGGGTTTCTGGGTCCAGAAAAACGGCTGTCACTGCGTTGCAGTCCCACACCCTGATCCAGCTCAATGTGTGTGTGTTTGTTCAAACTCATACATTGTTTCTCCACTTCCTCAGTTGTTCTTTTACCGCACTTCTGATGCTTTTGGTGGAAGTGAGTCTCTGCTCATGGCCCAGGCTGGTGCGCTGAACCCATTCCCACGACCTGCTGCCCTTCCTACTCACACACTCGCATAGTTTGCTAAAAGATTGTCCGATTTTTTTTTTTTCTCAGAGCATGGTGTGCAAAAATAGACCCAGATGGGAACAGTGAAAAGTCATGGATCTCAGGACTCAAGACAAAAAATAATGGTGCAATACTCTAATAAGCACAATTATATTCTATAAATAAATGAATGAATTGCGTGATGTGCTCTTGGAGGTTAATCAGACGGCACACGAGCGTGGGTAATCACCTGTCCTGTGGGGATCACCGCAATGGAAACTCAAAGGCAGAACAAAAAGTATTAGTGCCAATCAGCTTAATGTCGTACACCACGAAACCTCTGATGCGTGTACACACAATCTCTGTTTGGTGCCAGACGCACGCCAGCATCCCTTACCATCCGTCAAGGGTCAGGGGTTGGAAGGGAACAGAATGTCTTTATTAAAGTGAGCGTTTGCTTGGGTAACCAACTGATATGCCTCCGTCTGCGTCAGTAAGACAGATATACCCAGGTGAGCGAGCATTAGGAACAGCCTGAACGCAGCATCGCTGCTGAAAGTTCATTTGGCTGAACTGGGACATTTCATTGTCGCTTAGCAGCCTGTCTCACAGAGACTGGGACAGAACATCACAGCTGAGGTCAGGACAGTGAGACTGAGACAGGGCACTTTAAAAGTCAAATGTTTTATAATACAACTACATCAGTTGTTTGTTCACATGTTGTTTGTTCACACTTATAGGCCGCATTTACACTGTAGTTCTTGATGCCCAGGGTAGATGTACTTACTAGGGATGGCCCGATACCAGAATGTGATACCTCTGTATCGATACTAAATCGATACCATAGGTAACAAATAATAAGCATTAAAAGATAAGAGAATTGAACAATTTAGTAATGTTAACATACTAAACGTATTAGTTCTTTTATCATTTATAACTAATTATTGAGCTAGATTATTAAATGCTGTAATACTGTTAGGTCAGCTTATCTAAATAATTTTAACAGTTTGCTTTACTGTAAAGTGTTATTCTAACAGTCAAAGTATTCAAAATCACATTATTATCTCTTTCTCTGATTGTTTTCAGATTTCAGGCTCAGATAGCCAAAGAAAAAGCATTAAATATAAATCTCTCTCATACTCTCTTGGCTGAAACATTCCCTTAAAATGAATTATACTATAATTAATATACTAAAAAAAACTCTTGCTTCATTCAAATTCAATTTATATGATTGTTTTAAATGCATGTGCAAATATCATGTGACCAAAAGCTAAATTGGTTCTAGTGTGTCACGCACATTTGAGCTTTCATGTTCACTCTGTATCACATTTTAGGTATGCGTTGATCAGTTGTCAATAAGTTAATTGAAACTGAATTTCTGAATGATGCACTTACCTGTCAATCTCTAAAAGTTAATGGTCAGGATGAGCAAGTGACAAATGCTTGGCAAAATTTGATGTGTTGTCTCCTGTGGGCTTTATCATGTTTTGTATGCAAAATAATGGCGTATTTCACTTCTACTGTTGTCTTTATTTACTAGTTTCGAGCGCGTTGATGGCGTTTCATCTGTCTGATAATCCATCGCGTTGTTCTGTTGTCACGTTTACCCGTTTCGCAGCAATTTGGGAAACACTGCCGCCTACAGGTGAACTTCGGAACAGCAGCGTATAAAATACCGAATTGATCAAAATGATAGTATTGAACCGTTTGAAATAAAATATTAACCGGTATTTTTCCAGTACCGGTATACCGCACAGGTTGCCAGATCTGCAAAACAAAACCACCCAAACTAGCCCAATCACTTCTGCTCTGGTGGGGGTTTTCCCTTTTTTTAAAATAGCTGGGGGGAGAGATCACTTTAACCTGCAGACTAAAAAACAACCCACAGCAACACTGTAAAAGCAGCCCACTTCCGCAGGAAAACCACAGACTTGGCAACCCTACGTACAGAGCCGGAAAAGCGTCCACCTGAGTTGAGGTCATTTTTATTTTCATTTTATTTATTTATTTGGAACTGGGTGGTTGGTTAGTTGTTCTAGGTGGTTGCTAGAGAATTACTAGGGAATTCTGTGTGGTTGCTAGGTGGTCCAGGTGGCGGCAGTTGAATTCCGGTTGGTTTCTAGAATGTTCTTGGTAGTTTTTAGGACATTTTTGGGGAATTCAGGGTGGTTGCTAGGGTGTTCCGAGTAAGGGCTTTGGAACTTGGTTGGTGAGTTGTTCTAGGCAGCTGCTAGAGAATTACTAGGGACTTCTGGGTGGTTGCTAGGGTGTTACTAGGGTGTTCTGGGTAGTTGCGTTGGAACTGGGTGGTTGGTTAGTTGTTCTAGGTGGTTTGCTAGAGAATTACTAGGGAATTCAGGGTGGTTGCTAGGGTGTTCCAGGTGGTGGCCACTGAATTCTGGTTGGCTGCTAGAATGTTCTTGGTGGTTTCTAGGGTGATATTAGGGTGTTCTGGGTAATTGCTTTGGAACTGGGTGCTTGGTTAGTTGTTCTAAGTGGTTGCTAGAGATTTACTAAGGAATTCTAGGTGGTTGTTAGGGTGTTCCAGGTGGTGGCCATTGAATTCTGGTTGGCTGCTAGAATGTTCTTGGTGGTTTCTAGGGCATTTTCGGAGAATTCAGGGTGGTTGCTAGGGCATTGCTAGGGTGTGGCGGGTAAGGGCTTTGGAACTTGTTGGTTGGTTAGTTGTTCCAGGCAGCTGCTAGAGAACTATTAGGGACATCTGGGTGGTTGCTTGGGTGTTACTAGGGTGTTCTGGGTAGTTGCTTTGGAACTGGGTGGTTGGTTAGTTGTTCTTGGTGGTTTGCTAGAGTATGACAGGGAGTTCTGGGTGGTTCTTAGGATGGTCTTGCTGGTTTCTAGGGCATTATTGAGGAATTCTTGGTTGCTAAGGTGTTCTAGGCAGTTACTAGGGAATTACTAGGGAATTTTGGGTCGCTAGGACATTGCTAGGATTTCTGACTAGTTTCCGAGGTTTGCAAGGGCTGCTAGGATATTCTATATGGTATTTCAGGGCATTACATGTCCTGGTGGTTACAGGGCATTACATGGGAATTCCTGGTGGTTGGTAGGGTGTTTTGAATGGCTGTTATGGCATTCTAGGTGGTTGCTAGGATGCTGTGGCTGGTTGCTTGGGTATTCTGGATGGTTGTTAGGGAATTCTGGGATGTTACTAAGATGTTGTGGGTGATAACTAGGGTATTCTGTGCAGTTGCTAGGACATTGCTAGGGTATTTTGGGTCTTCTCAATAATGAAACACCAGTAAACAAGGCATGAATGAAGCCAAAATCAGAAGCAGTTTACAGGCGCTACCTGCCGTGACTGAGAGTATCTCTCCATTCGACTCCGAGCTGATTACCTGACACAGTAAACAAGCATTTCCTGGATGTACAAGAGCGCCAGAGAGGAAAAGATACAATGGAGCTTTTAATAGATCAGCAGGCTGATGCTGTCCATGGAATAAAACACACTCTCTGTTCCCACTGGCCCATCAGAACTGCCTGTCCTACATGTGTTTGTATCAAGTCCAAGGATTTAAGCCAAAGGGGTTTTGCACTCCTAAATCTTGTGAATACATGATGATTTACTGCTTTAATCAACTTTTACTTCATATTAAATTGTTTGATAATTGTTGTTATTCATCTCTCAGCGGCATCCAGGGTGAATCATTATGGAGCATCATTATGGAAAAGGGAATATATTTTCGCTGTTTGTTTAGCCCTGGAGAAAAACCACATGTGACAGGAACTGTGGTGAGATCGCAGCTGATATGTTCTATTTTTAGGCCGTCCAACTAGTTTATCAGTTTCAGACACCACCAAATCAGGTGATTGCTAACACCACACCTACAGTAGCCCATAAGAAAATGTAACCAAACACACAATGGATGTAATCAACAAGAACAAATGAGCTATGAAATCCAATACTGAACCAAATGAAGCAAATTGCAAGTGGTGCCTTTCATTTCTGTGGTTTCTGGAATGATTTAGGACCCTGTTGGGTTTCCATTACTACTGAAAATTCAAACCCAGTGCCTCACAGAGTTAAACCCTATAAGATATCAACTGTGTTGTGAGTTCTCTCTGGAGGTCAACACTTCACTCACTGAGACTGATCTTCACCCACCACTGCGCTGTGTAACGATCACATCGCCTGGTGTCCGGTTCCTAATCCTTTAATCTCTTGGCCCATGGTTGTTTCCATTATCAGGGCTTACATAACACAAGTCCTCCTCCAAAAGTCCTGTAGAGGTCTTGAAAATAAATAATAAAGGAGACATAACAGTATTTTCAAATGATTCATAAGTTTTTAAAGCTGTTTTTCATAAGATTTGATATCCAACATGACGTCTCTGTTGATATTAGCACAATTATTTTTCAGTTTACATTTATAGGCAAATTAGATGTAAATTAGGTGATTCAGAAACTCTTTTGGAATGTTCAAAGCTGAAAACTTAATTTCCCAGAAGCCTTCAGTGCCTTCACTGTGCTCCCTTAAATACCATTACACATTGCAAATTCACTATCCTGACCTCACTGATAATAAAAACAGAATAATACAAGTAAATTCACTGTCACTTCCCTATTCTGCGTCTGTCTCCCATGATTCTCCGCGCTGCGCGTCGATGAATATTAATAAAGCTGTCGCGACGTTCGATTGGCAGACGTTACGTAGGCTCATTCATATTCAGCAGCAGTTCCACGACGTCAACGCGCAGTCAGCGCTCAGTGTCAAAGCACGGAGCGGTTATCGCAGAACGGGTCAGGGAGAATTATTACATACATGGTGCATTTCTCCGTGGACTTTCTGCACAACAGTCAATCTTTGGGTTATCAGAGTAAAGCGGTCTACGAGGAAAACATGTGCAACACAGAGGAGAGGTGAGAAAATAACGTTATATGATTATGTTTTACAGTTATGCAACATATTAATTTCGTGCAAGTTTTTGCAGCTGATGATTATGATAATTCGAAATGTCATTTTAGTCTTTTTACACGCCATTAATATGTTTAAATACCGAAATATATACTTGAAATGTATTTAATTAAATACACATAAAATGTATTTAAATAATAATTCATAATATCTGTATATATTTACGTTAATATTTATTTAAAATGATTATATATTATAAAATATATTAACTTTAAATATATTTAAATGTTTTCTTGCATATTTATATAATATTATTTGAATACTCATAGTAATATTTCAATTATATTTTATATTTTGTTAGGATATATAGATGTAATGTATGAAAATTTTGAATGGGCAGGATTTATTGTGATGTTCTGAGGGATCAGACTCACAGAGTGTTAGCAAATCCGATTTAATGTCCAGCAGACAGATGAGTGTGTGTGAGAGAGAACTGATGCTATAAATATTTCATCCATAACCCCATCAACTCTATTAGGATTCATGAGCTCGTAACAGGACCAAATTGCTCGCCTTGGCCCAAACTTAATTAGTTTTTCCTAAACAATCTAATTTCCTTTGCGATTTCGTAATCTGGATTGAGGATGGAAAACCCAGCACAGATCACCTGCAAGGATCCTGTTATGAAACACCACTGTCGGTTGTTTTCAATGAAATGTTTGTTTTTGTAACAAGATTAGCACAAGAAGTGCAGGTGAGAAGCTGATAATGAGAAACCACATTAAATCTGAGATTTAAGATGTTATGGGCGAGGAATATGGGGACAGAACATTAGATAAACATTACATAAGATACTTCCTAGAAAGTTCTGTTGTTCAGATGCAAAATCACTGCGGTGGCTTTGTTTATACACCCATTCCCAATTCACTTCATGGTGAATTCACTGCACCATGCATTTTACGTGAGCGCGATTCCTCGCAGGTTAAGGGATGACATCCCAAAACCATCCTTACTCACATTTCATGTGACGTCCTGTTTCTTAACCTCACGTTCTGGTTGTGTTTTCGTTGTTTTACTTGGAATCCATCCAGACCTGGAATGCTCAAAAGAGAAACACTTTACTCAAGAATGCAGCAGTGCTAAGTATCAGACAAAATAGAAACATGTCAGACTTCTTGTCAAAGTAGGCCATTTGCTTGCTGGGCCTTTGTAATTTGATACGTGAAAAACACAAACCTGCCATGTCTGCTGGTCAGCGATTGGTCCGAAACGCATTCAAATGTGAGTTGAAGGTTGGACGGCACCCTTCGCGTCCCTCTGTAGCCAAATGATAACTGTTTTCCTGGAAGACTCGCAGTATCCTGTTTTGGTTTTGACTGTTTCCTGGTCTTTCTCCAAACACTTACCAGAGCCAGTAATTACTACACTAAAGATTAACCTGAATCCCAGTGTTTAAACAGATCCGGACTATCGCCCTATGCTGGTCCTGGAGGTCAGTTGAAATCAGGAGTGATCTTTAATGATACTGGATTGTTTTGGAGATAGACTCTTCATAAATCAAACATTATTCATGTCTTGTATTGCACTCTTGAAAATAAAGTTTCCAAAAGGGTTTTTGCAGTGATGCCATAGAAGAACCATTTTTGGTTCGCCAAAGAACCTTTCAGTGAACAGTTCCTAAAAGAACCATTTTGAAGAACATTTTTAAAATCTAAAGAACCTTTTCTGCATTTGAAAGGTTCCATGGATGTTCAAGGTTCTTCACAGAACCATTAATGCCAATAAAGAACCTTTATTTTTAAGAGTGTACTATTGCTCATAATTGGGATTTGAAGTGTTTCTATTGAAGAAACATCTTGGGTTCTCTATTCTGAAGAACCTTTCATTGAACACTTTTTAGTAACCTAAACAATTGTTTGTCCAATGGAAAGGTTTCATGGACGTTAAAAGTGAAACCAATCAGACAATTTTTGAGGAAAGTTTGCTAATACTTTTTCAAGCGATTATTCTTACAATTCTCACTTGGCATTATATCACCAGAATAGAAAGCACAACCTAGCAACCACTACAAATATCCTAGAAATTTACTTCCTGATCTCATGACAAAAACATACCTGTGGGAATGTTTTCTCAAGACGCAAAATACATACCAATAAGTACATATGCAGCTTCCAACAGAAATGTCATCTAGAGGCGGTAAAACAGCGAGCACTTGTAATCGTTTTTGTACACAGTTATGAACACAGTTCCATATTTTTCACTTTCTGGTCTTAACAAGCTTGCTCAGTAGCTCAGCCGGCATGGAAATGGACTTAGGATGTGGAATCTTTGGATACGAATCCTGTGAAAAAATGACTCATGATGAAAGAGCTGAAAGATGAAAGATCGAAAAACAAGCTAAAACGGCAAGCTTGCGTTTGCGTTTTACATCACATTCGCTTTTGTTCATACTATTGGGCAGGTTTAGGTGTAGTGCAGATGGTACGTTATTTTAAAACGTCACGGAGCATTAGAGTTATATCGCCACTCAAAGGACATTTTAAATCAGAACTGTGGTGACACATACAAAACCAACATCACATAAAACGTACCATATGTACATACCAAATACTGAACATTCATTTGGTGCCACTCAGTGAACATTTCTGTTGGAAACTGCAGCGATATGTACTTATTGGTACGTATCTCGTGAAAACATTCCCACAGGTACGTTTTCGCCATACGACCAGGTTGGAAATATAAGATATAATATAAGCAAACATGGAGGACACCTTTGCAATTGTGAAATTTGCACAGGCGTGCAAGGAAAGCATAAAAATCAAATTCTTTGAATGTTAAATGAATCTAAGAAAGAACCACAGTTTTAGTTTTTTTTTTCTTTAAAGTTGTCCTGAATCTGTTTTGATCCAGAGCATATAATCAGACACGGTGGAAGGGGGGACGGTTCTTGAATGTCAGAGGGTAAAAGTGTCGGCTTTCAAAACAAGCTGACATTTCACTCGCAGATACCCACTGCTTCTATATAGAGACCAGGAGCAAATCAAGAACATCTTAGTAGTATATTGAGAAACTGGTCATACTAATTCTTTGTATTCAAGTAGAGTAACCAAAAAGGAAAGTAAACAGTAACAGCTTCATCTGTTTTCATATGGTCACCATGCAGATTTTGTCACCTGGGTTACATGTTCGGTTACCAGGGCATAGAAACCACTACGCCTCCCTCTTATAATTTGCCTGCTGGGTAATCTGGCTCATGAGACGTGAAAAAGCACCCTAGCTTTGCACAGCCATTTCATTTGTGTCATGGATGGCTGTCAGCTGATAATGGCATAACATATCAATGTTCTATTTCTTGATCAGCGTATTGCCACTACGTGATCATGAGATCTCATATCCTTTCATCTAGCTTGGGATGTTTTGAATTTTCTAGAATGCTTTCAATCATAATGAGAGATTTTCGCTGACAGCATGCGGCCTGGCTTCAGATGAGCCATCAGTTCCAAAGATCTCCCAGCGTGACATGGGGACGTAAATGTCTGTTATTACCATCTCTAAAAGCCAGTGCTGTAACTCAAACCCTCTGGGATGTGAAATATTCTCAGCCAAGCTGCTATTTACAGACTTGTTTTCACATCATGTGCTTGTTTGTGATCTGCACGAACTGCCTCCCTTCTGTCTAGTGGAAAGTGAAACATCTGTCTCCAAGAATCCAAATATCTCTGCTTACCGTTAGTGTAAACCTGACATTAGGTCAGTTTACGCTTGTCCACAGTGACCTGATGAAGTTCGTGCAAAATCAACAAGCTACCTGCTTTCCATAAAGTCCTAGATGCCTCCTGAAACTCCAAAAATGCTTATTGCTTGGCTTTTTCAAGCCAACATCAAAGTTTGTCTTGACAAGCTTTTTTATCTAGTTCAGAATACATACCTTTCTGGAATTGGCGTGATTTTAGTACACTATTTGTTTTACTCCATCTGAATGTCTCAAGTGGCGCCATAGTCTGTAATCAGAGAACTGAGTGTTAATGTGAAAACAGTGCTGCAGAAAATATTACAAGGTGACAGTGTCTGATAAGCCATAAGAACAAATATAGAGAGAGCGAACCCTTAAAAGTGCCAGCGTTTTACTAAAGCAGACAGTCAGTCTGTTGTTATGCTGTTGGCAGGATGGTATCTGTTATCAGCTGGCACCCTTAGGCCTGTGCCAAGCTGCGTCATGCACTTGACTCATGATGCTGGGACAGAGTGAAGGTAGCTTTTAGAAGCACATGCCAATTTTTGTTAATGCACTCGAGGATAATCTTACACAGCTGTGCAATGATTTGTTTCTTTCTGCCTTGTAGTTGTGCCGTGCTGGGCTCGAGGCAGCGGGCTCCAGGGCCTCTGTGGTGCTCCTGATGCCCCTCTCCCACTAACGAAGATCCCGGGTGGGCGAGGGACAGGCAGGGATCTCCCTCACAGCGTACTGCACAAGGTAAGAACACAGATTTGTACAAACTTTACATTTTAACATTAAAAAATGTACTGAAAATGTACTCACCCTCAGACGTCCGAGATGCAGATTAGTTCGTTTCTTCATTAGATTTGGAGAAATGTAGCATTACATCACTTGCTCCCCAATGGATCTTCTGCAGTGAATGGATGCCATCAAAATAAGAGTCCAAACAGCTAATAAAATAATCCACAAATAATCCACACCACTCCAGTCCATCAGTTAATGTCTTGTGAAGTGAAAGGCTAAGTGTATGTAATAAACAAATCCATAATTAAGATTAAAGCTTCTTACTTAGGGTGTTTTTTACTTGTAAATGGTGCTTGTTCTGTGCATATTTCCCTCCTGATTTGGACAAACATCTAAGTAAACATCTAAGATTTAAATGCTACTTTTTAAATGTGTTTTTGGTTGTGGGACAGCACCAATTCTGTTGAATAGCCTATATATTGGTTAATCAATACAGCTCATCTCAGTTTATTACTTTACTACTACAGCATGATACTGAATAAAAACCCTAAACTGTAAATGAATACTCAATAAGACACAGGGAAAGCAAACCATGGCTTTTCCAAAAAGCACACACAGACAACCAGCCCAAGGGAGGAGACGGGTGTGAAGAGATCTCTAGAGCTTGTTATTTGTCACGTAGCTCTGTGCCATATTTACAACTAGAGTTTCCATCTGGCCTACATACGCACGGTGTTGGCGCTCGACATTCGAGCTCGGTGTACAGCTGACCATGTGTGCGAGACTATAGATGTCAGCACTGTCTGTGTGCAGACATGTGACCGTCTCAAAAAGGTTAAGAGGTTTCGGATCACTTACACCTGTGAAACCTATTGTGCAAGTGACTGTCGGCCTCTCTTGAGCTCATTTATATCAACTGATTGAATTTAAATATGCCACTCTGGCAATATTTAGACAAAATTAATGGAAAAGGTATAGGATAACACTGGGCTTATTACCAAAAATACTCCCACATTGCTGAGGGTTTTTCCAACTTGCACCACTTTAAACCACTTTAAAGACCATTTTCTCAATATTTAGATTTATTTATTTATATTATTCAGATTCCATATTTGTATCTCGACCAAATATTGTCCTATCCTAACAAACCATATATCAATGGAAAGCTTATTTATTCAGCTTCAGATGATGTATAAATCTCAATTTCCAAAAATTGACCCTTATGACTGGTTTGGTGAAAAAAAACAGTATGCTAATTTATGCAACAACAATTGTGTCATTAGATTCTGTTTTTGGAATTTTCAGAGAAGCATTAAAAACACAGTTGATATTTAAACAAAATATAACCGAGTTCTCCATTAACTCAAAAAAAAAAGCCAAAGAGCAACCTTTGAGCTATAACATTTACTTTTGGGCTTCTATAAATAACGTTCAGACAACAAGCTTGTATGTAAACACTATGTGCCTATGTCTCCTCCAGGACGAAAAGCTGACGGTGACCCAAGCGGGGTCGGTAAGCGGAGCGCCCCCTGTCCTGCACTTCCAGTACCAGTTGAGCGAGCGACGGTTCTTCTGCTGGGACGCGGTTTTGTCAGACGACGCACTCTACCTGGAAATCCCCGCTGGAGCTCTTCACAATGGCAGCAGAGAAGGGTACGTTAGGTTAATAATCTGTTCCGACACCGGAATCACTGTCTGCTTCTGCATGGTTTGGCTTTAACAGACAGTTTTAGGTCACAGTAGAATGAACGGCTGGTTTAATTTTAGTCAAAAGCAGCTTGAGTTGGTTTTCCATGTGAAGTTTCATCACTGGTATGAGGCTGTGAAAGATATAGCCGCTCTTAATGAAAGTTCTTCCAGTCATTTCTCATTTGAGTCCGTTAAATCACGTCAGGCGTTGAGGTCACTGCAGGCATTAGAACAGAGTGTTTTACCTTCAACAAGCAGGTGGTGGACTGTCAGAAAGCATTAAATATATGTGTGTGTGTGTTCTTCTGTGGCAAGTACATCTGCATTATTACATAAGGTAGACATTATGTAAAAGCAGCAGTGCGTCACCAACTCTGTATCTCTCATTACACTGCAGTTTCACCAGGCTGCTGGAGTTTGCAGAGGAGCAGTTGAAAGTCAGCTACGTGTTCCTGTGGCTTCAGAAAAACAGAGATGATCGATGTAAGATACATTTAAACACACGTTGAAATATTTTGATAATTCTGTCGTCATTGACTCACCCTCATGTTGTACCAAACCTAAATGACTTAAAGGATTAGTTCACTCCAGAATTAAAATTTCCTGATAATGAACTCAACCCTGTGTCATTCAAGATGTTCATGTCTTTCTTTCTTCAGTTGAAAAGAAATTAAGGTTTTTGAGGACAACATTCCAGGATTTTTCTCCATATAGTGGAATTCATTGGGGATCAGTGTGTTGAAGGTCCAAACTGCAGTTTCAATGCAACTTCAAAAGGCTCTACATGATCCCAGCCGAAGAATAAGAGTCTTATCTAATGAAACGATCTGTCATTTTCTAAAAAATAAATAAAAATGTATATAGTTTTTAAACACAAATGCTCGTCTTGCATTAGCTCAACTTTATGCATTACATAATCATGTTGGAAAGGTCAACGTGAGACAAAGGCGGAAGTACCGACCCAGTGTTTACAAAGCGAATGTGCAAACATTTTTTACAAAAAAGGTAAAACAATGATGTTGGATTAGAAAATGAGATGGAGTTTTTCATCCTAACCTACCTTTTTGAACTGAAGTACACAGATGAAGAACTAACCACGCATGACCTTTCCAATGTGATTACTTAATGAGTGAAGTCTGAGTTAAGACGAGTTAAAAAGTAAATACATTTTTTTTTTTTTTTTTTTTTAGAAAAAACAGATCGTTTCGCTAGACATGACACTTATTCCTGGGATCGCGTAGAGCTCTTTGAAGCTGCATTGAAACTGCAAATTGGACCTTCAACCCATTAATCCCCATTGAAGTCTACTATATGAAGAAAAATCAGGGAATGTTTTCAGCAAAATCCTTAATTTCTTTTCGACTGAAAAAAGAAAGACATTCACATTCTAGATGACACGAGGGCAAGTAAATTATCTGGAAATTTTAATTCAAGAGTGGTGTTCACACCAAAAACGATAACTAAAGATGATTATAATTATATTAGCATCCACACCAACAAATTTAAATTCGGTCAGTTAAAGGATTCACTTCCAGAACAAAAATTTACAGATAAGTTACTCACCCGCTTGTCATCCAAGATGTTCATGTCTTTTTTCTTCAGTTGTAAAGAAATTGTTTTTTGAGGAAAACATTTCAGGAGCTTGAACTTTCAAAATGCAGCTTAAATGCAGCTTCAAAGGGCTCTAAATGATCCCAGCCAAGGAAGAAGGGACTTGTCTAGTGAAACGATTGGTTATTTTCTAAAAAAAAAATACAATTGATATACTTTTTAACCTCAAATGCTCGCCTTATCTAGCTCTGCGTGAACTCTGTGTAATCCGGGTCAATACAGTTAGGGTAGGTCAAAAAACTCCCATTTCATTTTCTCCTCCAACTTTAAAATTGTCCTACATCGCTGTTTTACCTTTTTGTAAAGGGCGTTTGATCTTCCTTGCACGTTTACTTTGTAAACACTGGGTTGGTACTTCTGCAGCGATGTAGGACGATTTTGAAATTGGAGAAAATGAGATGGGAGTTTTCGACCTACCCTAATTGTCATGAACCAGAAAACACAGAGTTCAAGTAGAGCTAGACAAGACAAGCATTTTATGTTAAAAAGTATATACATTTTTTAGAAAATAATAAATCGTTTCGCTAGACAAGACCCTTCTTCCTCGGATAGGATCGTTTAGAGCCATTTGAAGCTGCATTTAAACTGCATTTTGGAAGTTCAAACACAGGGGCACCATAGAAATCCACTATATGGAGATAAATCCTGAAATGTTTTCCTCAAAAAACAATTTCTTTATGACTAAAGAAAAAAAGAACTGACCATCTTGGATGACAAGGGGGTGAGAAAATTAGCTGTAAATTTTTGTTCTGGAAGTGAACTTCTCCTTTAAGTATACATTCACTTCAGCTGAATAACCATCTAAGCTTTATCATTCATAAAACAAGTTCAATTCAATTCAACTTCATCATTGAGGGGTTTGATTGAGTGGATTGATATTCCTTCTAAAAACAATGATAACAATGAGTAAATGATAACAGAACTTTCATTTGGGTTATCTAATCTTTTAAATCGAAAAATGAGTCTGGTACTTACCTTAATTCACTAAACGAGCAACTGTCTTTGTCTCCACTTGTGCAGTGTCCATCATGAAGACCTTCCACTACATGGGTTTTGAAGCAGTAAAACCAGGTCACCCGCTGGTGCCGGCCCGACCTGATCTTCTCTTCATGGTCTATTCCATGGACAGCAGCAGTTCTGATGAAGAGTGACCATCACACTCTCACTCTTAAAATACCCCCACCCCCGTCCTCCCCCTCTATACCTCTGCATCAGTGACTTTTAAGACAGGGGGAGGGGTGGAGCTGAGCCGACTAACACTCCGATTGGTTCAGCTTCCATTATGATCCCACCAATCGGTTTTGATTGGTCGCTCCATCAGCGGGAGGTGGGTTGGTGCTAACGCAGAAATCCAGCATATCCTCTCTGTTAATTCACACCATATATCAAACTGTCTATACTGTCGTGTACACTACGTATGGAACATTCAGAACAGGATACAGATCGCAGACACGGTAGTGGTACCTTTTACAGAAGGGAATGGATTTGTAACCAATTGTAGACTGTTTCCACTGCCTGATGGTGAAACAGATTTTTTTTTTTTTGTTTTTTACCAGATTGACAATCTCTGTTTTGGTTTTACTCTTCTTTAGGAGTTTCAGCTGAAACTTTCACTAGTTAATCAATGTTAAATGTTCTCAGAGAAAGCAACTAAGACTCGACTTCAACAGCATAGTTCACCCTCCAAACACTTGTTTGCATTTATGCTGTGCTCCATTCAACTCAGTACTATAGAATTTCAAACTTCCAATATAGAGAAGTGCAATAGAACGCACTTCAAATTGAAAAATTGTATGAAAACTGCACAGATGTGCACAGTTGATGTTAAACATTCAGTTTTGAGCTAACACATCAATAAGACATAGTTGTCCTCATTATATCAAACGTTGCAGTAACAGATGTGTGAAACACATCGGCATATTACGTTTTTATATATATCATCCAAACGTCATGCAGAAAACGGCTTTATTTTTGCCAGTCAAAGATATTGGATGGAATGCAGCATTCTAGCTAAGTTCATCAAAACCAGTGCATCATTCCAGACCCCAACAAGGCACTTGAGTTTAAGTTTAGGTTGAGTTTAGTTTGGTTGTGAGGTTTGCTTTTAAGAAATTCTTTGAGTAGAGGTTGTTCAATCAGGCTTTTTATTCTTTAAAACAAAGCCAGACCTGAAAACTTCTAGATGCATGAGCATGTTGTTTGTGATGAAGTCATTCTAGTTTTGAAAATCCTGAAGGTCCTCATTTTTATTTAGGGAGATGCAGAGGTCTTCCACATGAGTCTTACTGTAGTCCATCACACCTTTTGTCTTCACCATCCCAAACCAACAGGAAACATGAGAGCGAACCAACTCCACCCTCAGCCCCTCAGGGGCTTTAACACAAGCACTTTAGGAAAACACAAGCAATTCAGCCCACGGTGCATCGCACATCCGTTACAGCGAGATGTGCTTTGAGCCATCAAGACGTCTTGCAGTGTTTAGTGAACTTGACATACTTGCCAAAGATAATGGTCTCCATTCAAAGAGAACGCCTCAAGTTTCATTCAGATAAGACTGGTGAATCTTCCGTAGCAGCACCTTCAGATAGCAGGCTCGGTCCCAGCGCAGTCAGGTATAACATGCAAAAACATTCCCTGAAACGGAAGCCTCTGTTTCTTTGATTCTTGGTCATCTCTGTGGAGCAATGCATTAGGTCCAATGCAGTTCTGTATACTTCTGAGCAGGGTGGCCTTTAGGTTTTGCATGTGTAAATAGATCTTACCTTTCCTTGTGGGCTGTGACATTAAGCTTTTAGAGAATGTTTTTTGTTCATCCACTTAAAATGTTATTTTTATCTATATGATTTATTTTGTCTATACTGATTGATTTTTTGTAGTGTAGAATTTAGAGTAAATCAGATATCATTTAATGACAATCTACACTTGTATACCTTGAACTTTTTCCTTATGTCCAAATAAAACACGTGACAAAACAAAACTTCATCACTTACCTGTTTTTTTCCCTACATATGAAGATTATTCCAGATGAATTCTTTGTCATGACCTGAAAAACAAAAACAAAATGAAGTTATGAATGTTGAATATTGTGCCAACAAGGGGAAAAAAAGTGAACTTTAAGACTAAAGTATTGCAACTGGATTCAAGTAAAACTTAATAAATGTGTGTTTACCCTCTTTTGGGTCTTCTATGGAAAAATGTTCCTTTTAAGTCTATATTTATTTAAAATAATATCATTCATAGCTCTCCAATGTCATTTACATTAAAAACAAACCATTAATCTTGTTTCAAAAATCAATCTATGATAAGAAATATGTTTAATATATTTATCATAATTGAATATGGCTGCTAATGATAGCACAGTTTAGTTTGTACACATTTTGTGTACTGTTAATAAGAAACAGATAAAAATCACCAGAAAATATCACATTTACCATTAAGTTTCTACAACCAAACTACATTTCCCATCATTCTCTGTGGCAACACAAAGGTAATATTCACAGAGCATAAATAACACACCTATGCATGGCAAAATTAAACCTTTCAAAACAAAAATTCACATATAATGTACTCACCCCCATGTCATCCAAGATGTTCATGTCTTTCTTTCTTCAGTCGTATAGAAATTATGTTTCTTGAGGAAAACATTTCTGCTTTTTCCTCCATATAATGGACTGGTATAATGCCCCGATTTTGAACTTCCAAAAGGCAGTTTAAATGCGGCTTCAAACGATCCCAGCCGAGAAATGCCAAATGCTTGTCTTGTCTTACTCTGCCTGGACTGTTCTTGTTCCGGTTCATGACAGTTAGGGTATGTCGAAAAACTCCCATCTCATGTTCTCCCTCAACTTCAAAATCGTCCTATATCGCGGTTTTATTTTTTTTGTTAAGGGTGTTTGATCTTCTTTGCATGTTCACTTTGCAAAGACTGGGTCGGTACTTCTGCAGTAATGTAGGATGATTTTGAAATCATTTTTGAAGTTGAGGGAGAAAATACGATTGGAGTTTTTTGACATACCCTAACTGTCTTGAACCAGAATACATAGAGTTTAGGCAGAGCAAGACAAGAGGAGCATTTGAGATTACAAAGTATTTAAATTGTTTTAAATGAAAATAATAAATTGTTTCGCTGGATAAGACCCTTCTTCCTCGTTTACAACTGCATTTGGGATCGTTTAAAGCCGCATTTAAACTGCCTTTTGGAAGTTCAAAATCTGGGCACCATCTCAGTCCATTATATGGAGAAAACTGCAGAAATGTTTTCCTCAAAAAACATAATTTCTTTATGAGTGAAAAAAGAAAGACATGAACATCTTGGATGACAAGGGGGTGAGTACATTATATGTGAATTTTTGTTTTGAAAGTGGACTTCTCCTTTAATTGTAAAATGTTCAAAACAAAGTTACTATAGTTAAACCGTGGTAACTACATATTAACCATGGTTTTGCTACACTAACCATAGTTCAACCATAGTATTTGTTGTGGTTAAACAAACTGTGGTTAAACAAATGGCAATCAATATGTCAAAAAAAACTCTACACTATTACGATCCACCTTATTCTTCAAACTGCCCCTACAGGGAAATGATTAGAAGAATAACAACACGCAGTCAACGGTTAAAGTGCAAACAGTTTTACCGTTTATAAATAATATGGTAAGACACACCAATTTGCATATCAAACATTATCAATTGCTTAAGGACTGTAGTTTTTTTTTTTTTTTCCTGTGTTGGTATATTTACTATTTATTGCTTTTTACAAGAAGATGAAGACTGTAAATATCAATTCTAAGCTTTAAATTTGAATAGCGTTTAGAAATACACTACTAGGCTCGCTATATATCTCTTCAAAGCTAACACAAATAGACTGAACCTAAGTCTAAATATTTGCTTGGTTATTTCTAAAAAAAACCATTTGAATTTGTTCTCTAGACATGACTTAATGGCGTCTTGAAAAACTATCTGAAACCAGTTTATTTTGGAGGTACCTTCATTTAAATTCGCTGACTGACTGAACTGAAGAGCGTCTATCGCTGCAGGCCATATGCAGCTAACGATCCGTGCTGGGTTACATCACAGTAATCTCGTCCATTAAAATGACCTACATTCTGGCAGTCTGAAACACGTTAACATTTCTGTGCTGCCGGGTTACTGTGCGAGCTCGTCAGTGTGTTCAGGTCAGACCTCTGAGCCCGTAATCCGTTCCCGCGTTTATGCAATACGTGCCGAATATTCCCGCGCTTCTTAGAAAGCCGGCAAAATACTCCAAGAGTCAGTCAGAAATCTGGTTAATCCGCCATAAAAGACCTACCTTTTGATTTAAGAGTCTTAACTCTTATATCAGACATAAAATGTTGTTCTTGGAAGTACTCAAACATCTTCCAACAATTTACCATAATAACCAAGTCATTTTATAGAGATTTATACAAAGTACTATAGCAAACAGTTTGACTAAATGTGTTAAATATGGCGTCTAACCTGATTAAGGTCTATAAATTCACTAAGATTATATATTTTTGTTTGAATGTAGAAAAATTGACTAGTTCCATGTCATTTTAGGGTTACCATAGGGCTTTTTTTGTAAAGCTTATCTGGGCGCAGAAATGCAGTCTCAGCCCACACCAACCTGAAAACTCTTACACAACACTCACATTAGATGCAGAAATTTCCAGATGGAACACTTTAACATTTTATCTATTATTCAACATATAACCACCAGATGTGGACAATAAATGAGTAACCTTCTAGACAGTGTTGCCAAGTCTGTACTTTTCCCACAAAATTGGGCTACTTTAACACTGTTGCTGCAGGTTGTTTTTTAATGTCTGCTTCAATAACATAATATTTGGCTCCTGAAATGCAAATTTTACCAGGGGAACCCTGCCAAAAATGTGTATTTTACCCCCTGGGATGCAATTTCTACAAACCCGATTGGGCTAGCTTTGGGCAGGTTTTGTTGTGAAAACCTGGCAACCCCGCTTCTAGAATATTGTCACTCAGAATGTGCATTTTATTAGAAGAAACAAAACCACTAGACATGTTTATCTTTTCGTTTTGTGTTTAATAAAGAAAATGACAGATCAACAGACAGAGCAGTATGAATTTCTCTGGGAATCCCAGCGGGTGTTTGCATTTTAATAGAAAACAAGTGCAGGCGTTTTATTTGTCTTTCTCCTTCTGTTCTTTCTCTTTCTTGTCTTTCTCGGCTTTGGCCTCTTCTGCTTCGTGTTTCTTGATGAGCTCTTCCACTTCCTTCTGCTTGAGGACTTTGATTCTGGTCTTGCCGTTCTCTCGTGTCAGTGTGGCGATCTCCACTACGAAGACGGACAGAAAAAAGGGAACACAATTAGATGTTTGTCCATAAAATTGGAAATTTTAAACATCATCTTCAACATCTGTGAATGTGTGTGCAACATCTTTCCGTACATAATAGTTTCAAGGTCACAAATAAAGTCACAAATGCAATAATTACTAACATTTTTTAATATATAACTGTGATTTCATATCACAAGTGTGATTTTATTTGTTGCAATTGCAAAGAAGGTAGCAGTGAAACCCTAAAAAGCATTACATTTACAGAATGTCTGTTGTTTAAAAGGGTTTGTTGTTGTATGACCGTTCTGACTGCAGTGTGTTTGCTACCGCAATCCAGCACATGATCAGCTGCATTAAGCTGAGAGCTCAGATGGATTGTGGGTCTGTATATGGTATCATGATCATTCATAATGCAGAAGCCTGCTCTCTGCCAGACTGCCTCAATCTACTGGCCTCGTCTGTGTGCTAAAACATTTATTCCATCTCTGTCTTGCCAAACACACACCCTTTTCTGCTGAGAGCTTGCTGACGTCCATGGTCTTGTTCAACACTTTGACGGCAAGAGCGAGGGCAGACAACAGAGTCATCTCTCCTTCTTTATAGTCCTGCTTCAGCATTGACACAGCAGCCTAAAACACACAGACACACACTTTAAGTCTCTGAACTGAGGTGTTTTGATATCTTTTTTTGTCAGAGAACAGAAGAGAAGTCTTGAATTAAGGACAGGTGCCTTGTTGCCATCTACTGGCTGATTTGTGACATTATTGCAGTGCAGTAGCAGATGGACATGCAGATAACTTTTTTTTTTAATAAGCATGAGTAAATCGCTCAACTTTAAGAGGAAACATTAATTCCAACATGCACCCTTGCAGTTTTACAAACAAAAACTCAAATTTCACAAGATCTACACTACCAGTCAAAAGCTTTTGAACAGTAAGATTTTTAATATTTTTTTAAAGGATCTTTTGCTCACCAAGCCTACATTTATTTGATCTAGATTATAGCATAAACAGTAAAATTTTGAAATATTTTTACTATTTAAAATAGCTGCTTTGTATTTTAATACATTTTAAAATATAAACTATTCCTGTGTTTTCAAAGCTGAAATTTTAGCATCATTACTCCAGTCACATGATCCTTCAGAAATCATTCTAATATTCTGATGCTACTCAAAAACATTCATTATTTTTATGATATTGAAAACAGCTGAGAATTTTTTTGTTTGTGTTTTAAAAAAAAAAAAAAAAAAAAAAAAAAAAAAAGATATATATCTTTTGTAAGACTATAAATGTCTTTATTTCAGTTTTGATTAAAGCATCCTTGCCAAATAAAGGTATTAATTTCTATAATTTCTTTCAAAAAAAAAAAAAAAAAACACTCCAAGCTTTTGAATGGGATAGTACTACAATGTTACGATTTTTCTTTTTATTTTATTTAAATGCTGATCTATGGATCTTTCTATTCATCAAAGAATCCTGAAAAAAAATGTACTCAACTGTTTTAAATATTGATAATAATAATAAATGTTTCCTGAACAGCAAATCAGCATATTAGAATGATTTCTGAAGGATCATGTGACACTGAAGACTGGAGTAATGATGCTGAAAATTTAGCTTTGATCACAGGAGTAAGTTACATTTTAAAATATATTCAAATAAAAAATTATTTTAAAAAGTAAAAATATTTCCTGATATACTGATTTACTGTTTTTGCCGTACTTTGGATCAAATAAATGCAGGCTTGATGAGCAGAAGAAACTTCTTTAAAAAAAAAAAAAACATTACAAATCTTACTGTTTAAAAACTTTTGACTGGTAGTGTACATGATTAGTGACAAAAACAGTGTAAATGCTTTGTGAGGACATCTAAGAACACTTTGAAGCAATTGCTCCTGTATATTCTGTTTTGATTTTTGAGAGAAAAATCTGATAGATTTTAATACAGAAATGTTAAATGGAGCTAAAAGTACTACTTTTATTTTTTTGCTGAAAGAGTGAGCCAAAATATTCAACAAACATAAATTCATATACTAAAATTGGTGCCCTGATTTCGAACTTCCAAAATGTAGTTTAAATGCAGCTTCAAAGGGCTCTAAACGATTCCAGCCGAGGAAGAAGGGTCTTATCTAGCGAAACGATCCGTCATTTCTTCCGAAAAACATAAAATTGTTATACTTTTTAAGCACAAATCTTGTGTAGCACAGGCTCTGGGACGCGTGTCCACGTCGCTATGTACTATTGAATCACATTGAAAGGTCACGTGGAACGTAGGCTGATCTACAGACCCAGTGTTTACAAAGCGAACGCGCAAAGACTAAGAAAGTGCAAGTAAGTCAAACGCCGTTTACAAACAAAAAGCTACAACGATGTCGGATGATTCTGAAGTTGTAGGAGAAAATAAGATGGATTTTTTCACCATACTCTACCTCTTTGAGCCGGAATACACAGAGGACGAACTTAGACGTGATTCGTAGTAGTGATGGGAAGTTTGGATCAGTTTACCGACTCGGACCTTTGAGTCTCGTCCAGCAAATTAACAGATCTACCCCCCCCCACCCCCCGAGTCATTTTGTTCATTTTAGCAAAATATAAATAAAATGTTACATGTTACTTCCCTAACACATCTACTGCTTACACAAACGTTGACCACACTACACCATAAGATGAATGAACAACTCGAAAAACCCTAAGACTCAAAACAGGTGAACTAATTCCAGTACAGAACCTAATAGGATGTTGCGCATGCGCGACTGAACAAATCACTCCCCGAGTCACATTAAAGAATCGTTCAAAATGAACGAATCGTTCAAGAGCGACCCATTTCTAATTTGTAGTATCGTTGACGTGCATCCCAGAGCCTGTGCTACATGAGCTTTTGTGCTTAAAAAGTATAGATTTTTATTTTTAAAAAAAATTACAGATCATTTTGCTAGATAAGACCCTTCTTCCTCGACTGGGATCCTTTAGAGCCCTTTGAAGCTGCATTTAAACTACATTTTGGAAGTTCAAAATCAGGGCACCAATTAAGTCCAATATATGGAGAAAAAACAGAAATGGTTTCCTCAAAAAACATCATTTCTTTACGACTGAAGACAGAAAGACATGAACATCTTGGATGACAAGGGGGTGAGTAAATTAATATGTAAATTGTTGTTTAATCTCTTCCAAAAAAAAAATAGTAGTAGTAATGGCTATTTTTATATTTTTGAACTGATTCATTAAACCAAATGATTTATATGAACTGATTTGGTTCAAATGATCAGAGTCCAAAATAAATTGGACATTCTAGAACTAGTTTGACAATTTCACTGTTTCACAAGTTCAAACAAGACAATGAAGCGTTCAGTTACTCTGTTTCCAGCAAAAGAATCTGTTTCACTCACTGCGCTGTTGTTGCCGATGCACGTGGCTTTCCAGCCTCCATAGTTTCCGCTGGGGTCACTCTGATAGAGCTGGAACCCGTAGTGTTTGTCCCATCCCATATACAGGAGAGACACACCGAAGGGCCTTTTACCTGGTAAATCACAAGTACGGTTTAAATTCCACAGGCAAAAACTTCACCAGGGTCATGATAGAAATAAATTAAAATGTTTTTAGATTTTTGTACCTCCAAACTGTGTGTATGCCTGTTTGATGTCACACAGGGCAGTAACCAGCTGCTCACAGGGAATGGGCTCCTGATACTGCAGCAGGTACCTGCACGCACATTATCACATTATCACATATTAAAGCAATCCAGATATGCACAATAAACAAGTTTTGTCTTACAACAACACAACACGTTTTAACAGGAGTCAAAATGATGCTTTACTCACCTCTGTGCGATGAGTCTCAGCTCGTTCGTGAGGACGTTGGCGTCTGATGTAATTCCCGCTACGCTGCATGCCATGTCTCTGCATTACAGAATCACAATATACCAGTGCTGTTATTATAAACTGTAACAAACTATTAAAAATCATTTTCAGCAACCAAAGCTGGAATAAATTGAATAAAACATAAATATTAAATTTTAAATTATAAAAACAAATTCATTCACTTCATATATTTTTTATATAACATTTATTTTACTTTTTAAAAATATTAAAGCAACTACTCCCATATCAGAACTAAATAAAAATGCTTCCTTAAAAAAAACATCTTAACATCTTAAACTGAAAATTAAAAATATATTGAAAATACAAAAATTAAAGCTTATTCAAAATATTAATAAACCCTATAATATGTAAATAATACTAAAATGACATACACACTTACAGGAATAGATTTCTCAAGCACAGAAACATAATTAACTATGAATTCTAAAAATTAATTTAAAATACTAAATATTAATACAATTGCTCCTAAACTAAACTAAATGTGTTAGCAAAAACAAAAAAAAACAAAGTAACAAAATTACTACAACTTAAAAGTAAAATTAAAATAAACAAACTGATCAACTGAAAAAACTGAAAAATATTAGTAATCCCTATAATAGCATATAAACAATCCTAAAATAAGACTTCCATACACTTAAAAACAAACAGATGTCTCAAGGACATAAATGTAATTAAATACTAATTCTAATATTAAAAATAATTAAATATTATTTAAAAATATTAAAAATGTATTCATTAAAAATATATTGGAAATATGAAAATAAAAGCTCATTCAAAATATTAATATTATAATTATATTAATAAACCCTATAGTAGGTAAATAATACTAAAATAACATTGCCATACACACTTACAAAAAGAGATTTCATCAAGCACAGAAACATAATTAAATATTAATTCTAAAAATTTATTTAAAATACTATATATTACTACAATTGCTCCTAAACTAAATAAAAATGTTAGTAAAACAAAAAACAAGTAATAAAATGACTAAAACTTATAAGTAAAAATAAAATAAACTGGAAACAGAAAAAAGCCAATTTAAAAAATTAATAAACCCTATAATAGCATATAAACAATACTAAAAATAACACTTCCATACACCTTAAAAAAAAAAAAAAAAAAAGGATTTCTCAAGGACAGAAATGTAATTTTAATATAATTTAATGTAATAAAAATACTAATACTAATTCTAATATAAAAAAATAACTAAATATTAATTAAAAATATTAAAAACGTATCCATTTTCTCCCATATCTAAACTATATTTAAAAAAAAAAAAAAAAAGACAAAAGCACATAACAAATTACTAAAGCCTATATTAAAACAAAAATATACTGGAAACTGACAAATATATGCCAAAACTCAAAATCTAATAAATCCTATAATAGTACAAAATTCATTTTTATATATTTATATTTTATTTAATTGTAATTATTTATTTTTAAATAATTATAATTACATATTTTTGAATATATTTTGATAATTTGATAAATTAAAATGTTCTAAAAAATAATTAATTTTAATTTTATTTAAGTAATTACATTTCTAAATATTAATTCCTTCCATATTAGAACTTCAACTCTTCTCAGGAAACCTCAAAAGCCATAATTATCAAATAATCTGTGCTCAATTTGTGCTTGAAAATGATCTTAAGGCCACACAAATTATCTGAACCAAAATTGATCAAATTCCATTTTGCAAACACGACTCACTCGTTGAGTTTGTAAATCTTCTCGGAGAAGAAAACCTCGTCCAGAAGTTTGTGGATGTTCCTTCTCTCAGCCGCCAGCAGCACACCGTCATTGGCCAGAATGCCCAGACAGGTGCCAGCATGACCGATGGCCTCCATGGCATATTCTACCTGATACAGACGGCCTGGCAACAACACAACACACATAAATTGAGACAATCTCCAAATGACAAGAATTCAACATTTATGATAATAATAATAAACAATGAAAACATTAAAACAGTGGATATGGGGGTTCTCACCCTCTGGAGAGAAAATAGTCGTCCTTGAGTCATATCTCCGAGACTGTTAAAACAAAAACAAATTGTGAAAATAATAGTGAATTATAGAACATGTAGTTAATCAATACACTTAATCCATTATGCATCCATGCATAATTCATCCACGCAACACTTACCATAGTGCCCTTAAATAAAATGAAACCTGCAAACAGAAGGGAAAAAAAGCTTAACTGATCAGTAACAGACTGCACATACATTATAATTAATAATTATTATATTTATTAGGTTTAATAATTTGCTGGTTTGTACTGCTGTCAAAATCTTAAGAACTTAAACACTCAATGAGTAACAAAATGAAACAGAAAGTAGCAGAAAATACGCTCAAACACACATCCAGCCTACCAAAAACGGTGATTTTACTACATTAAATTAATATAAATGAGATACTGAAGCATAACTGTGAATTTTAAAGCTGCTTTCAGTTTCTCCTGGATGAATGTGTTTTAGCTTTAGCATTAGCACCTGCATATCAGCATGAAGCAGCAACTTTTCATTTCATTTAAATGTACCCTACGCTCAGTTATTCTTACACCAGCTCAGCTTTTCACACATGCACAAAAGGCTTTACTCTATGATAGGCATCATATATAGTGTGTAAAATATAGTAAAGTATTAATATTTTCATACCTAAAGTCTGTGTTAGCGCTGCCTGTTCACTGTTGCGGCTCCGACTCCGCTAAAAAATCTCACTGCTGCGAGAAGTGTATCCACTCTAGATTCACTTCCTTGGTCGGTCACGTGTGTTACGTGAAGCGCTCTGATTGGTTCCCTTTAGTTAGCAGCTGCGGTAGTGTTTGTAATTTAGCTTTTTTTTATGTTATTAAACAAATAAAACTATAACTTGTAACAAGCTCTAATTGCAGCAAACTTTTAAATACCATCCAAACATTTTTAAAATGCCTTTTATTTGTAGAATTATTGTTCAGCACAGGGAAATCCCTCAATTAAGTATTATCTGAATAAAACTATGATAATCTAAGTATAGAGCAAACCACAATTTCAATATGTTTTTACAAATTACGTACATCAATTTTCCCCAAAACTATAACTGATGCACTGATGTGTGTTGTGTGCTTTAGATACACTATAAAGAACTGTTTCATAAGAGTCATTTGTTTCAGAATCAGATTACTGTCTGCTGCTGATCAGAGTGGACGAGCTAGACTAAATATGCTCTTCATCCTACAGAAATCACTCGTTTAGTTCCACAGCGCCCCCAGTGTAAAGGAAGCTACATTACCATTACCGTACATTGTATCATAAATTATTAATATCTTAAATTTGGATTACTTCATAGCATGTTTCAAACCATAGCATATTTTAAAAAGTCAATTCTAAAAAATAGTTTAAACCATTTCAATCAATAAATCTAATTTTAGATTTGAATATGATATACTAAAATATACAAAGTAAAGAAAAGTTCTCTGTCATACTTTTGATCCACTACAAAGAACTGGTTCCTGAGCGTCATTTGTTTGTGATTTCAACTACAGCGATTGCATTGTATGTCTTTGATTCACTAAAAATAACAGGTTCACAAGAGTCATTTGTTTGTGATTTGAACTACAGTAACTGCACTAATTGTGCTGTATGTTTTTAATTCACTACCAAGAACTGATTCACAAGAGTCATTTGTTTGTGATTTGGACTACACCAATTGTGCCAGACGGATAATTCACTAATTCACTAAATTAATTCATGAAAAAGTAGTTCATAAGAGTCATTTGTTTGTGATTTAAACTACAGCAGCTGCACTGTATGTGTTTGATTCACTAAAAAATAGATTTACATGAGTCATTTGTTTGTTAATTGGACTAAACTGATCGTGCTATATTTTTTTTAATTACTACAAAGAACTGGCTCACAAGAGTCATTTGTGATTTGAACTACAGTAGGTGCACTATATGCTTTTGATTCACTAAAAATAAATTTACAAGAGTCATTTGTGACTTAGACTAGACTGAGTTGGGTGGGTAGATTCACTACAAAGAACTGGTTCACAAGAGTCATTTGTTTGTGATTTGAACTACAGTAACTGCACTGATTGTGTTGTATGTTTTTGATTCACTAAAAATAACAGGTTCACAAGAGTCATTTGTTTGTCATTTGAACTACAGTAACTGCACTGATTGTGCTGTATATTTTTGATTCACTAAAAATAACAGGTTCACAAGAGTCATTTGTGATTTGAACTACTGTAACTGCACTGATTGTGTTGTATGTTTTTGATTCACTAAAAATAACTGGCTCACAAGAGTCATTTGTGATTTGAACTACAGCAGGTGCACTATATGCTTTTGATTCACTAAAAATAAATTTACAAGAGTCATTTGTGACTTAGACTAGACTGAGTTGGGTGGGTAGATTCACCACAAAGAACAGGTTCACAAGAGTCATTTGTTTGTGATTTGAACTACAGTAACTGCACTTATTGTGCTGTATGTTTTTGATTCACTACAAAGAACAGGTTCACAAGAGTCATTTGTGATTTGAACTACAGTAACTGCACTGATTGTGCTGTATGTTTTTGATTCACTAAAAATAACAAGTACACAAGAGTCATTTGTGATTTGAACTACTGTAACTGCACTGATTGTGTTGTATGTTTTTGATTCACTACAAAGAACTGGTTCACAAGAGTCATTTGTTTGTGATTTGAACTACAGTAACTGCACTGATTGTGTTGTATGTTTTTGATTCACTACAAAGAACAGGTTCACAAGAGTCATTTGTTTGTGATTTGAACTACAGTAACTGCACTGATTGTGTTGTATGTTTTTGATTCACTACAAAGAACTGGTTCACAAGAGTCATTTGTTTGTGATTTGAACTACAGTAACTGCACTTATTGTGCTGCATGTTTTTGATTCACTACAAAGAACAGGTTCACAAGAGTCATTTGTGATTTGAACTACAGTAACTGCACTGATTGTGCTGTATGTTTTTGATTCACTAAAAATAACAAGTACACAAGAGTCATTTGTGATTTGAACTACTGTAACTGCACTGATTGTGTTGTATGTTTTTGATTCACTACAAAGAACTGGTTCACAAGAGTCATTTGTTTGTGATTTGAACTACAGTAACTGCACTGATTGTGTTGTATGTTTTTGATTCACTAAAAATAACTGGTTCACAAGAGTCATTTGTGATTTGAACTACAGTAACTGCACTGATTGTGTTGTATGTTTTTGATTCACTAAAAATAACTGGTTCACAAGAGTCATTTGTGATTTGAACTACTGTAACTGCACTGATTGTGTTGTATGTTTTTGATTCACTAAAAATAACTGGTTCACAAGACTCATTTGTGATTTGAACTACTGTAACTGCACTGATTGTGTTCTATGTTTTTGATTCACTAAAAATAAGGGGTTCACAAGAGTCATTTGTTTGTGATTTGAACTACACTGCTTGTGCTGTATGATAGCCGATGTTATTATAAATACAGAAAAGACAAACTCAGCATGCTGATCTCATTATTTATTAAAAATTATTTACAATAACAGCATAATCCAAATAAAGAATGATGAATTTTAATTTCTACTGCATCGTTCACCCCTGGGCTGAGGAGTTGCATACTGTCTTCACATACAGAACACAAGGACTGAAGCCAAACATCGCAACAAGGCAAACTGCACTGATAGTACCAAAACCAGCCATTGTTCACTCTCTAATGTGAGCTCAGATTAATATATTATGTTTAAGGTTGAACATACTTCCTTAGTCATCACTGTCACTCATATTCCCAGTAAATGGACGTTCATAATAAATAAATCAATATTCTACTGGATCGGATCAAATCGAAGAGTGCTTTTTTTGTTGTGACGGCAATATGTGGACGTTGATACAGAAACGAGAGCTGGGAAATGAAGAAACAGTGAGCTGGAAAGCTTTGAATGTGTGGACACTTCCACTCCATCAAATTGGCCGTGTCAAAATCAGCACCATGAAAGAAGAGCAAAGCCTCCATTGGCTGTGAGGTCGTCGTGCACTCGTCGCGTCCAGCACCGAATAGTTTCACACAGACTGAAAAGCTCAGTTCAGAAGAACAGTTTCTTGACACGCGTTGCAGGCACTGCAATACGAAATGCCCAAATCAAACCTACCAAAGTTCACAATCCACAACCAGACCGCCAGAATACAGTCGCGTCTGGATGTGGAGAGAATGATTTGGAGGGAAATGTTGGACACTTGTTGTTTTTAAGTGCAAAATAATGACGTCCTCCGGAACGGGAGGATTCGGCAAACAAGAGGCACAGCGTTCAGAGTACGTAAGGCCTCCTGAAGGCCTCTGGGTGGCGCTGTGCTGATCAGAGGTCCATGGGCGTCTCCGTGGCTATGAGTCTGATTGTGTTTTATGGCAGCAGAGAACGAGCTACGTACTTAAGGATGCCTCCGTGTCTGAAAAACGCCAAATCCATGTCGTTTTCAAAAAGAGCCGTGACGCTGAAACTCTTCCCTGTGCTCGTCTGGAAACAAAGGCAGACATGAACATTAGTTGTTGCATGTACTTAAAAGCAAAATGCAGTTTAATAAAGAGTAGGGCTGGACATGGATTACAAACTCAGAGTCACAAGTTTTATATTTTGGTAATGATTCACTAAATAATGTACTTGCAGAACAGAGATTCTTGCAAAAAAATTTATATTAATTTTAATAATGGCATGTCACAAAATATGCAGTTACTTTGCTATTTTAACAAATGAGTGAGTCTAGCTGAATGATTCATTAAAAAGATGAGTTCAAAAGAGTATTTTGTTTGCAAGACAGCCTAAAATTGTGCTGTTTGTTTTTGATTCACTACAGAACTGGTTCATTAGCATCATTTGTTTAAGATTCGGATCAAACTGATTGTGCCATTTGGTTTTGATTCACTACAAAGAACTGGTTCATAAGAGTCATTTGTTTGTGATTTGGTCTACACGGATTGTGCTGTATGTTTATGACACACTGCAACGAACTGGTTCTTAAGAGTCATTTGTTTTTGATTTGGACTACACAGATTCTGCAGTATGTTTTGATTCAATACAAAGAAATGTTTCATAAAATGCTTTCTTTATAAATAAAAAATAAATAAATAAATCAGACTACACTGGTTATGCTGCGTTTTTTTATTCACTAAAAAGTTCAGTTCAAAAGAGTCATTTGTTTTTGAATGATTGTTCCATTTGGTTTTGATTCACTACAAATAACTTCATGAGAGTCATTTGTTTGTGATTTAAACTATACTGATTGTGCTGTATGTTTTGATTCACTACAAAGAACTGGTTCATGAGAGTCATTTTTTTTTTTATTTGGACTACACTAATTGCTCTGTATGTTTTTGATTGCCTACAAAGAACTGTTTCATAACATGCTTTTTTTTTTTTTTTTTTTAAATCAAAGTACACTGGTTGTGCTGCTTTTTTTTATTCACTACTAATAACTGGTCCATGAGTCATTTGTTTGTGATTTAAACTACACTGATTGCGCTGGATGTTTTAGTTCTCGACAAAGAACTGGTTTCATAACATGGTTTTGCTTTCATTGTTTAAAAAAAATTAGAAAATTGTGCCATTTTTTATTTCACTACAAAAAATCAGTTCAAAACAGTAATTCATTTGTGATTGGACTACACTGATCGTTCTATTCGGTTTCAATTTACCACAAATAACTGGTTCATGAGAGTCATTAGTTTGCGATTTGGACTACACTGATTGTGCTGCGTTTTTTATTCACTACAAAGAATCAGTTCAAAAGAGTCATTTGTTTGTGATTTGGACTATACTGATTGTGCTGGATGTTTTGATTCAATACAAAGAAATGTTCCATAATATGCTTTTGCTTTTTTTTTTTTTTTTTTAAACAGACTAAACTGGTTGTGCTGCGCTTTTTATTCACTACAAAGAATCAGTTCAAAAGAGTCATTTGTTTGTGATTTGGATTATGCTTACTGTGCTATATGTTTTAATTCACTACAAAGAACTGGTTCATAAGAGTCATTTGTTTGTGATTTGGTCTACACGGATTGTGCTGTATGTTTATGACACGCTGCAACGAACTGGTTCCTAAGAGTCATTTGTTTTTGATTTGAACTACACAGATTATGCAGTATGTTTTGATTCAATACAAAGAAATGTTTCATAAAATGCTTTTGCTTTCTTTATAAATAAAAAATAAATAAATAAATAAATAAATCAGACTACACTGGTTATGCTGTGTTTTTTTATTCACTAAAAAGTTCAGTTCAAAAGAGTCATTTGTTTGTTTTTGAATGATTGTTCCATTTGGTTTTGATTCACTACAAATAACTTCATGAGAGTCATTTGTTTGTGATTTAAACTATACTGATTGTGCTGTATGTTTTGATTCACTACAAAGAACTGGTTCATGAGAGTAATTTTTTTTTATTTGGACTACACTAATTGCTCTGTATGTTTTTGATTGCCTACAAAGAACTGTTTCATAACATGCTTTTTTTTTTTTTTTAAATCAAAGTACACTGGTTGTGCTGCTTTTTTTTATTCACTACTAATAACTGGTCCATGAGTCATTTGTTTGTGATTTAAACTACACTGATTGCGCTGGATGTTTTAGTTCTCTACAAAGAACTGGTTTCATAACATGGTTTTGCTTTCATTGTTTAAAAAAAATTAGAAAATTGTGCCATTTTTTATTTCACTACAAAAAATCAGTTCAAAACAGTAATTCATTTGTGATTGGACTACACTGATCGTTCTATTCGGTTTCAATTCACTACAAATAACTGGTCCATGAGAGTCATTAGTTTACGATTTGGACTACACTGATTGTGCTGCGTTTTTTATTCACTACAAAGAATCAGTTCAAAAGAGTCATTTGTTTGTGATTTGGACTATACTGATTGTGCTGGATGTTCTGATTCAATACAAAGAAATGTTCCATAATATGCTTTTGCTTTTTTCTTTTTCTTTTTTTTTTTTTTTTTTAAAACAGACTACACTGGTTGTGCTGCGCTTTTTATTCACTACAAAGAATCAGTTCAAAAGAGTCATTTGTTTGTGATTTGGATTATGCTTACTGTGCTATGTGTTTTAATTCACTACAAAGAACTGGTTCATAAGAGTCATTTGTTTGTGATTTGGTCTACACTGCTTGTGCTGTATGTTTTTGATTCACTACAAAGAACTCTTTAATAACATGATTTGGCCGTCATTTTTTTTTTTTTTAATCAGATTACACTAGCTGTGCTGCATTTCTTATTCACTACAAAGAATCAGTTCAAAGGAGTCATTTGTTAGTGAATTGGACTACACTGGTTATTCTGAATGGTTTTGATTCACTTCAGTAAACCAGTTCATAAGATGCTTTAGTTTAGCCTTTTTTTTTTTTTTTTAAATCAGACTACATTGGCTGTGCTGTGTGGTTTTGATTCACTACAAAGAATCAGTTCATACGAGTAATCTGTTTGTGAATCAGACTACAGTGAGGTGAGTTGATGTTTTATCCATTGTGAGTCGGTCTACCTGTACTGTGAGCTGTTGTCTGGGTGTGAGCTCCTGTGGGATATTGATGGTAAATCGCTCTTTTCCACACAGCTCCAGCGAGTCGGCGTTCTGTCCTGGCAGGAACTGCAGTGGAGCGATTCCCATCCCCACCAAATGATTCCTATGAATCTTCTCAAAGCTCTCTGCTATCACCGCACGGACCCCCTATATAACACAGTCAAGACAGTCCATATGTTAAGTGTTTCTGAATTATTCACAGGAAATTGTGTAGTACAAAAGTGGTTCCTTAAGAAAAATATTATAGGACCAGTACCAATAAATAAGGTCCTTTGGCGGCCCAGTCGCGTGAGCTCCCAGAGCCATACTCTTTTCCTGCCAGGATGATGAGGGGAACTCCATCTCTCTGATAGCGTTCAGCAGCTTCGAACACATCCAGCTGTGATGGGAAAACATAAATCAAACCATGAGTTCAGAGTCAGAAGGAATCATGTTCAAACTAGTTCAGTCTGGTCACTAACCGTCTGTCCTGATGGAATGTGCAGTGTTTTGGGTCCGGTTTTCCCGATGAGACGGTTTTGGAGTTTTATGCTGGCAAATGTTCCTCGAGTCATTACTGCATCGTTTCCTCTCCGTGCACCGTAGGAATTGAATTCGCGAGGGGTCAAACTGAGTCGGATGTATAAAAGAACTGAACTTAGTTTCTAGTGTTTACAAGCTGAGAAGAACAAGTGCAAAAACCAGCCCAGATCATCTCACCGTTTGCTCTGTAGGTATTTGGCGGCAGCGCTGACTCTTGCAATGCTTCCCGCTGGAGAAATGTGATCAGTTGTTACTTTATCACCCAGAAAGAGGAGTGGGTACGCACCCTCAATGGACTGAGGAGTGCACACCTCTTTAGACTGAAACGAAGAAAAAGAGGGGACGTGTTAATGACAAAATACTGTGAGTGTGAAGCACAGGGAGTAACAACACCAGTGTAACCTGTTACCTAAAATCATTACACATGATTTTTGTTAACTGAAATAAAGCCAAATAAAAATATAAAATTACTAAAACTTGCATTTTGCAATTAAAATATGTTCAAGTTAATTACTAAAACTACTGAAAATAAAATGAAAAAATAATTAAGCTAAATAAAATTATTCAAAAAAAGCATAAAAATTACATAAAATTACAACATCAAAAAAAACTAACAAAAATTACAAAAGTACATAAAATGACTAAAACTTGCTTTCTGCAACTAACTGAAATAAAATGTTTAACTACTAAAATTGCTGAAAATTTAGTAGGAAAAAAGCTAAATTTTTAAAATGCACAAAACTACATAAAATTACAGACTAACAAAAATGACAAAATTACATAAAATTATTTTGCAACTAACTGAAATAAAATATGTTCAAGTTAACTGATAAAATGCTGAAAATAAAATGGAAAAAAAAAAACATTTAAAAAAAAGTCCATAAAAAATTACATAAAATAACGAGAAAAAATAAAATCACAAAAGCACATAAAATTACTAAAACTTGTGTTTTGCAGCTCACTAAAATACAATGTTTAAGTTTACTACTAAAATTACTGAAAATTAAAAGGACATTTTTTGCTAAATTGAAATATTAAAAAAAATGCATACAAATTACACAAAATTACAACAACAAAAACAATTACACAATTACATAAAATTACTAAAACTTGCATTTTGCAGCTAACTGAAATAAAATGTTTAACTACTAAAATTACTAAAAATAAAATAGAAAAAAATAAAGCTAAACAGAAATTTGTAAAAATGTATAAAAACTACATAAAATTACAACAAACAAAAACTAACAAAAATTACAAAGTTACATAAAATCACTACAACTCGAACTCTAATAAAAAGAATCTAAATAGAAATATTTAAAAAATAAAAAATAATAACATTTACAAAATGAAATTAAAAATTTGTAATATTATAATGAAAACTGAAAGTACAAAACTAGAAGCTAATTCAAAACATAAAAAAATACTATAACAATATATAAATAATACTGCATGACACTCACCAGTTTGCTGAAGAAGGACGGACATCGAATGTAGGTGGATTTGTGATCCCATGGGAAGAGGGCAGATTCGGCAGACTCGAAACTGTTCCAGAACGTACTTCCTTTCTGCAGACAATCACATAAATTGTCCAGCATTATCAGCCAACTGATTCAGTGAATCAACCAATTCAAATAAATCATATTGTTATATTTGACAATCCTCGTACCTCCATTCGACTCCTCAGATCTTTGAACATAGAGGCGATGACGATGTTCTCCTCCGTGTGGTTCACCTCTTCTTTGGACGGCCAGATATCCCGCAGATACACGTCCTTCCCCTCTGAGTTCACCCCTAGCGGTTCTGTCTCCAGGTTGATGCTGACTGTGCCTGCGATCGCATACGCCACAACCAGCGGAGGTGAAGCCAAATAATTCGCCCGAACACAGTCACACAGGCGTCCTTCTAAATGCCTGTTTCCGGAGAGCACGCCACAAGCCACCAAATCACCCTGCACACAAGCAGAGAGATTAATACACAGCAGATCAGAGAAAGGGCATGAAGAATGAGAGATTAAACTGTCTCACCTGTTTAATGGCGTCCACCACACTCTCAGGTAAAGGTGCTGTATTGCCCACACAAGTGGCACATCCATAACCCACCACCTCAAACCTGAAAACACATCAAAAGGCATGCTTTTTCAGACAACTGTGAATTTGATTATGTGCAACAAAACATATATATATATGATTAAGTAAAAATGACTAAAAAGCACTGCTAATACAGTAAAACACAAACTCATGATAGCATAATATAAACATGATTTTTGAAAATTAAAAGGAATTTTCTGTTTCTGCAATATTTATCATATGTATATGATATATAATCAATTAAATAAATATTACATTTATTTTTGTTACATGTATTTTTTTTAAATATTTAAAAAGTAAATAATAAAAATATTATTTTACAATATACATTTTATAATATAAATTTATTATTTAACTATATAACATTATGTAACATTAATATTTATATACATACACTCTTACAAATATTATATATAATAAATTAACTATAAACAAAAATTACACATTTTTTATTGATATGCATTTTGTTTTCTTTTTTATTTTTATTTGTAATATAAAATAATTATTTAAATACACAACATTAAGCAATAATAAATTATAACAATAAACAAACGAATACATAAATACTACTTTCATTTTTTTATTGTGACATGCATTTTGTTTTCTTATTTTTTATTTTTATTTGTAATATAAAAGTTACTTAAATATACAACATTAATATATATTTCTATTATATCGCCTAAAATATATACTGCATATTATATATATATATATATTATAACTATAAATAAACAAACAAATGAATAAAAATACATTCATTTTTTAATTGTCACATGCATTTTTTTTTTTTTATTTGAGATATATATATATCTCTTATATTAAATTGCTAATAGTCATATATTTATATGGTTATATACTAATGTTATGTTACATACTAATAATATAAAATCATGTTTTTATAATACTCATTTTAGAAATTGAACAAAAATACAAATACAAAACTATTTCATTTAAAAAGCAGATTAAATAATAAAATATATTACATTTTTACTAATTAAACAAATTAATAAATAATAAATAAAATGACAAAATATTAACAATAAGTACAAGTGATATTCAAAATATACATTTGACCATTATATACATCATACTCATGTTTAACTGTTTTAATGATCATGTTTGTCAACAATAACCTTGCTACATGTGCATAAATGTACATATTTTGTGTGTACCCGAGTTTCCTGAGGTAGGGCAGGACTCCACTGGTGTTCAGATAATGTGTGACGGTTCCACTGCCAGGCACCAGACTGGTCCTGATATATGGTTTTACCATCAGACCAGCCTCAACAGCTTTCTTCGCTAGTAGACCTGAACAAAACACAAACATACATGTGAGATACATTAAACACTGTGCAAACAGCTCATATCAGATCTAGAGGCGTGCTGACGTCAGACCTGCGGCCAGCATGACGGACGGGTTGCAGTTGTTGGTGCAGCTGATGACAGCAGCGATGACGACAGATCCGTGCGCCAGGTTGTACTCGGCCCCCTCGTGCAGGAACGGCACCCGTGCTGCCTGCTTCTCTTTGGATATGTGGAAGCCCTTGAAACCCACCTAAACATACATAAATGGCACAAAAAACAGTTATTAGTGATGTCAAAGCTACTTTGCTACCATTCTTTTTTTAATTTAGCATTGTAAATATGTGAATTCACCTTCTCATTCAGGCAGTTGATAAAGTCTTCTTTCATGCAAGTCACGGCGACTCTGTCCTGGGGCCGTTTGGGTCCACTGACATGAGGCACAATTGAGCTCAGGTTCATCTCGATGACCTACGACACCAATCGCATCACATGACTTAACTCACCTTGGAATTAGAAGGCAAACCCTGAATTTTTATTGCTTTTTTTTTGGTTACTCATTTCACATGTGAAGGTTAGTCAATGATTTACATGTCCATTCAAAAGTTCGGGTTAGTGACAATAAAGAAAGTAATAAAGGTACATAAGATTTGCATTTCAAATGCTTTTTTTGAGCTTTCTATTTATCAGAAAATGTTGACAAATTCTGACTGTTTTCAACATTGATAAGAAATTTTCTTGAGCAGCAAATCAGCATATTAGAATAATTTCTGAAGGATCATGTGACACTGAATACTGGATTAATGATGCTAAAAATTCAGCTTTGTCATCACAGGAATAAATTACATTTTAAATGAAAGCTGCAAGCAGCATTGAAAGGGCCCTCGCACCCGGGCTCACCACCACCCGGTGGCAAAAGTTGGGCACTATCCATTTAAAGTGGTAAATATTTATATGTGCCAAACTTCCTGCTACCAGGTGGTGGCGCTATGACTATAACTGGATATTGGCACATGGATGTCTTCAGGCCAGCACTTTTATCAAACATATGAAACATGGTATGTTTGAGTTAGTGCAAAGCATGACGTATCCTGTCACCAACAGGTGGCGCTATGATTAAAACTGAAAACTGGCCTTTAAATATCTTCAGGCCAGTACTTTTACCAAACGTGAAGTTCAGGTGCAGATTGAACATTGTATGTTTAAGTTAGCCAAAAATGACATTTCCTGTTGCCAGCAGGTGACGCTATGGTTATTAAAAAAATATTGGCCTATAGTTGTGTTCAGGCCAGGATTCTTGATAAAAGTGTGAATTCTGGGGTAGATTACACACTGTATGAGTTACAACACCTCCTATTCCCATTGCAGAACATCGAAATTTGTCAGGCCACCACGGACACGCCTTTAACGAAAACTCAAGATGCAATTTAACATTGCAAAGGTCTATAATGTAGACTGACCAAATATAATGTTGATGTCATTAAATCTCTGAGGAGTTTGTTAGAACGTAAAACTCGACACTTCCTGTTTCCAGCAGGTGGCGCTATAATAACTGAATATGAACATGAGCATGTGTTCAGGACAGGACTTTTATCAAACATGTGAATTTTGGTGCAGATCGGACATTGTATGCCTGAATTATAACAACTTCCTTTTTCAAGGTGAAACATCAACAGTTGTCAAGGTGCTACGGACACGCCCTTCAACGAAAACTCCCAACAAAAAGATCTTCCCAATTTAATGCCACAAAGGGCTTTAAAGCTAACCAAATTTGGTGTTGATCTGTTTAAATCTCTAGGAGGAGTTTCTTTAAAAATAACAGCTGACAATGGCAAAACAGCACAAAACTTGCAGAGAAAATTCGAAATAACCGACTTCCTGTTGGGTTTCAGACTTCGTACCGGGGGACTTTATTTGTAGGTATTGGTGTTACATGTGTCTACAGAGTTTCATACATGTATGTGAAATGCAGCTTGAGGGGCACGTCGTTGAAATTAAATAGGTGGCACTATTGAGCCATTTTGCCACACCCACTTCAGAACCCCAAAGCAGATGTAAATTTTCACCACTTTTGGTGCGTGTGCAAAATTTCATACGTTTTCGAGCATATTCAGGCCCTCAAGAATGCGATTAATTTTGGAGAAGAAGAAGAAACTGAGCAATTCCAATAGGGTCATCGCACCACTGGCGTTCTGGCCCTAAATAGCCTATTTAACTCTCAAAATGCTCATTAAAAACAAATTTAACCAACCTCTGAATACTGCGGCTCTTCTGATTGCTCGCCGTAGCTTCTGAAGAGTTTGATAGCCTTCAGATAATCTTCTAAAACCACAAGCTTCTCCTCACCGCAAACTGAAAAGAAAAACATTTTTGCATCAAGCTACATCTTTATAAACACTTGAAGATTTATAACCTATAAGTACACAGGGTGGTCCATACTGGTGTGTTTAAAGTGCTGAAGGGTGATATCATCCACAGGAAAGAAGCTCACGGTGGCGTTGTACTCAGGGCACATGTTAGCGATGGTGGTCCGATCGGGAGCCGAGAGTTGCTGTACACCAGGCCCAAAGAACTCCACAAATTTCCCACCGATTCCTGCCTGACGCAGATGCTGAGAAACGAAAAACATATCAGTGCATGATACATAATTCCTTGAGAATTGTGAATAGATAATGTTATACAGGGATAATTCACCCAAAAATGAAAATTCTGTCATTAACTACTCACCCTCATGTCGTTCCGAACTCATAAGACCTTTGTTCATCTTCAGAACACAAATTAAGTTATATTTGATGAAATCCCAGAGCTTTCTGACCCTGCATAGACAGCAACACAACTACTATATTCAAGGCCAAGAGGAGTAGTTGCTGTCTACAGGGTTTGTACAGATACTATAAAATGAAATTCCAGGACTTTCAAGCACATTTCAAGCAGAGATCTGACTTATCAAACAATGTCGTCTCCTTCAAATTAAAACCATGGTTAATTTTCCTAAGGGATTTGTATTTGTGTATCATTTTTCTTTTTTCTTTGTTTTGTTTTTATAACTGTACTGTCTTAATGGTTTTATGTTTTCAAAAAAAATGTAATAAAAATTAATAAGAATTAATAATTAATACATTATTTTTTTTTAAAAATCAGAAAAAAGATTTGTGAAACCACTCGGAAATACTGATCTGGAACAAATGATTTGCGATATGCGCTCTGAAGTCCTGAACTCGATCTAAATCAAAAGATTCGCAACCTAAGGTCCGAAGTTCCGATATGAAGCAAAAGATTCAGGAACCTAAAAAAAACTCAGTTTCACCCATCACTGCGTCTAAAAAAATCGAAATGTTTATTGTCAAAATTCAAAAATGATTGCCTCTTTTAATTTAAAACTGTTTTTTGCTAGTAAATCGCAAGTTGCAAGTTTGAATCATTCAGAGCAGTTCCAGCATAAATGACTCTTCCTGTTCAAATAATTCAGTTCATCTGTTCCTCTTTTTGTGTCTTCAGCCATGTTTACACAACACTGTCAGTACTACTACTGGCTTAGCCTACTAGTTTCATGTTAAATTTTTTTTTTTACTATTTTTATTAACTGAAATAAGCGAAAAAAAGTATTTTGTTTTTTAAACTGTGTGAATTTTGCGTGAAATGATATTAAAGATATATAAAAATGTAACCCTTATACACTTCATAGATACGTTGTCTTTTAATAATTCAAGCACTTTTCAAGTACCTGTTCAGGAATATTGCTATTTTCAAAAGTTTTCCAGGCCTTAAGTTTCAAAAAGACAAATTCAAGTATGCACCTTGTGTGAAACCAAGGGTCAGGAAGCTCTCAGATTTCATCAAAAATATCTTAATTTGTGTTCTGAAGATGAATGAAGGTCTTACAGGTTCAGAACAACATGAGGGTGAGTAATTATTAACAAAATGTTCATTTTTGGGTGAGCTATCCCTTTAAGGACCCAAGCACCTCACTGTACCTTAGTAATGCCCAGAACAATATCAATGGAGGTGGCGAGAGGATTGATGGTCCCTACGAGTTTACAGCCGACGACCTGTGGCAGAGTCAAAGACACTGGCTGACCTAACATGACCGCCTCTGATTCAATACCTCCAACTCCTGAAAGAGAGCATGACACATTGTGAAATAAACAAGACAGAATATTGCACAAATATAAATCAACAACTGACATCATGCTCACCCCAGCCTAGGATTCCAAGGCCATTGATCATGGTGGTGTGGGAATCCGTTCCCACCACGCTGTCAGGATAAATAAACCCCTCTTCTTCCTGTACCACCTGACACAGGTACTCTAGATTCACCTGATGCACTGTGTTGATGTCTGGCGGAACCACGTTGACGTTTTTAAAGGCTTTTGAACACCACTAGAGGAAATCATAGTGAAAAACAGCACTGTTTTATGTTATGCTCATCAGTTTATTTAATCAAAAATACATTAAAAATTGTCAAATATTACAATTTAAAATAGTTGCTTTCTATTTATTCTTTATTTCATTTCTCCAGCATCTGAAAACTCACCTTAAAGAACTGCAGCCTTTCTTTGTTTCTGATTAGCTCCATCTCTTGGTTTCTGATCATCGTTTCAGGCCTGTATGTGTCAGAGAAAAATTAGGGCATCAGAAGATGCAGACAGATTAATGTGAGAGCGAGTTTCAGTGTGTGTGAGAGGTGAATACGTACTCTGAAACAGGCTGCAGGTGGAAGGGGCAGAGGAGAGGTGTGTTCTCTATCTGTACTGCTGCGCTTCTGCCACTGGGAGCGTCGGAGCAGGAGGGTTTACTGCAGCTGCCCCGATGACCCGGTCGCTGACCTGCACAGTGACCGCCGCTGCTGCTCCCTCGTGGAGATGGTCGGCCGGCAGGAGATCTGACGGCACCGTGACTCTCATCCGTGGGGGTTGGAGGGCTCTGGATGGCACTGAGAAATGTGGGAAATGCTTGTTAGCGATTTTGTCGCTTGATGGTGAAAACGTGTTGCGTCGTGTCTGGTTAAACTCATGAAGTAGGTGGTTTTCACAAAAACAGCAGCAAGCAGCACAATACATTATCGCCCTAATTACTGTGTACATTAGAAGGTTTGCCTATAATCGCTGTTTATGTAAATGCTGTAATTATTGGGTTTTACAACATAAATACTGCCTTAATCTGTCCTTTAGACTTTGGAGTCACTCTCACCATTTGCTGTAGTCGATCTGCAAAGAATGATCTACGATGAGGTCTGTGGGGCATCTAGGGTTCACCAGGTTCGGATCGACCCCCTGTTTAGCTAAAGCATCTCTCATGGCTGCCAGGTCCACCATAGCAGGAATTCCCCTGTGAACACAATGGAGATCAGATCACATGCAACCTTATGAACAGGCCCAGTTAGCGTGCAAATGACGACTGTTAATCTAAATAAAGCTGTGATTGTAATATGATTTATTGCGATCAAAGCCATTGTCCCATACTTGTAACAAAAAATGCTTATTAACAAAGAGAAGCTGTAAAGTATGATGGCGTAAGTAAATTAAAGTCCTCATATTTCGAGAACAAAGTCGAAATTCCAAGAATAAAGTCGAAATATTACGAGAATAAAATTGAAATGCTATGAAAATTAAGTCGAAATTATGAGAACAAAGACGAAATATTTTGAGAATAAAGTCAAAATTACGATAATTAATTACAGCAATTATAAGATTAAAGTAAAAGTATTCATTTTAATTAAGAAAAAGTATAATATTTTGAGTGTATATTCTAGCTTACTGCGCATGCAGTAAACAGCAACGCAACTACTACGTTCAAGGCCCAGAAAGGTAGTAAGAAATTTGTTAAAATAGTCCATGTGACATCAGTGGTTCAATCGTAATTTTACAAAGCTACGAGAATACTTTTTGTGTGCAAGGAAAACAGAAATAATGACTTTATTCAACAATTTCTTCTCTTTCGTGTCAGTTTTCATATGTCATGAGTTTTGACAAGTACTGCGCCTTGTTTACAAGAAGAGGAAGATGCACGCTATTTTTATTTCTTCCAGAAATTCTTGTGTTTTCATTTTTCTTACAATCAAATGAAGGCATTAAACATTTTTTTTTTTTCAATTTTCACCGAATTGAAATTAAACCCTTTTATGTTTTGGCAAACAAACAGAGGTTTACTGTTAAAATTAATACATGGAAGAAAAATTGTGTGAATAATGCTTTAAAAACGTTTTAATAATTGTGTAATAATTTTTTTTAATTATTAATATATTACAATTAAATGGTTAATCTGGCTGCATTATTTATTTTACCTTTTAATTTTCTTATTTAAATTGACAGAGAATTGAATAAAGACATACATTGTACTGAACAAAAGTAATACAAGAGTAATATATTTCTGTTACATGTTTAAGGAACCGTTCTTTTATTTTGACAAGTTGCTGTGGGTATACAGTATATGATATGATGCTAGTTCTCTCGAAGTAAGTGGTAAAATTCACTTAAAATGATTCTCACAGCAGTTCTGAAGATTAAGTTCATGTGCTGTAAATTCATTTTGTCATATAGTAAAATGCAAACCTACTTTTGATTTATTCATCCAAAAATGTACAAATTCCAAGGCATTCCATGATATAGAGTTAATTCCGTTTTTATGAACGGCCAAACCAAATGGCCCTAGAAATGAAACCACACTTAAGAACAAATCGGGTTGCCCTGTGTTTTGTTTGAGTGAGTAACATCGCGTCACAGGGTCTCTTTCTCTCGCTCTGTGTAAAGTATGCGCTCAAATGCATTCTCAGGTACCGACTGGTTTAATGTAAATCAGTATTCGATAGTATCGACACAATTCAGTCAGTACCCTTAAAAGTACAAAGTTCCGTACCCAACCCTAATTCTCATAGCTTCATAAAAGTAAGGTTGAACCACTGATGTCACTTGGACTATTTTAAAGTTGTGTTGCTGTCTATGCAGGGTCAGAAAGCTCTTGGATTTCATTAAAAACATCTTATTTGTGTTCCGAAGATGAACGAAGGTCTTACCAGTTTGGAACGACATCAGAATTTTCATTTTCGGGTTTTGGTTTCTGGCAAAATAAAAGTTTAAATTGTGCAGCTCTAGTCAATTACTCACGTAAAATCCTGTAGCAGAACCCTGGCGGGCGAGAAAGCAACCTCGGCCTGGTTCTGCTGCTTCTGCCAGTCCAAAATACTGGAGACATCGTCAGTCTTTATGTAAAACCCGTCACACTTCCGGATAGCGGACTCCAGGAGAACCCGCATACAGAACGGCAGTTCCTCTACAAGAGAAAAAATGCCCATTTTACATCACTTTATTTTTACATCTGAGCTTAATTACATTTTTTTTTTTTTAAAACAAGTGATGTCAGCAATGATGTCACTTGCATCTGTGCATGATTTAATTCCACTAATGCACTCACCGTATCTGGCATCGCTCAGCTTCTGTGGGTTGAAATATCGCCGCTCTTCATATTGTTCGCTCTGGAGAGTGTCGATCAAATGGCCGAATGGATGTTCTGTACAGAATAAAACAGCATTTTTGTACAAGCCTATAAATGAATGTCATTTGAGTAACAGTGACAGGAAAAGAATGGCTTGTGTGTTCGAAACTCATTAATCTGATCTGTTTGGCTGGGACTGTGAAATGTGCACCTGCAACGACCAAACAGAATCAAAAACTGGCTCAGCTTACAGCAGACCAACACCTGCAAGGCTCATTTAACTCAGAAAGAGTGTATCTTCTCTTAAACCACCTCTGTTCGCCGGCCTTCACCTCTTCCCTCCTAAAGTCCTCATTAGAAAGCACAAGTGTGCAGCTGTGGGACTCATGTTGGCAGTGAGTACTAAGCCCAATTCACAGCCGTTCAGGGCATTATATGACATGCGAATTTTCAATTTAGGAATTAACCAAAAATTCAGCAACAAGAGAATGAGATAAGCTAAAGTGATACGATTCAGGTTCAAAGGCAAATGTAATTTAGAGAAGCACACAAAAACACAATTGCAAATTAAGTATTTGCATTTCCTAGCTGTGCCTAGAAGCAAAAGCCCTTCTGTTTACCGAGAACATTAATAAACCATTTTCACGTTTCCTTTCATAGGAGAAGGCAGAGAAGCTTCTGTTACTAAAGAACCTGTCTATTTTCTATTCAAAGCTAGAAAAAAGGCACTTTGCCCTTTGTTGTGTTACCAAGCAGTTTACTGTTAAAAGACACAGAAGTACTTTTATTATGCCAATTCAGAGTTTTGAGATAACGTTACTATTTTTATCTTAATTGTGTCAAAAAACAACATTTACTGTGTTTTTGGAGTAGACTTTGTTTACAGTCAACGATTCATTGAAAAACACATCCATAATTGTACCTACACTACCAATCAAAAGTTTTTGAACAGTAAGATTTTTAATGTTTCTTAAAGAAGTCTCTTCTGCTCACCAAGCCTGCATTTACTTGATCCAGTACTTGAAGTACAGCAAAGAAAGTACATTTTTTAAATATTTTAAAAATAACTGTTTTCTATTTGAATATATTTTAAAATGTAATTTATCCCTGTGATTTCAAAGCTGAATTTTTAGCATCATTACTCCATTCACATGATCCTTCTAATATTCTAATTCTAATATTCTGATTTGCTGCTCAAAAAACATTAATTATTATTATTATTATTGTTAAAAACGGTTTAGTAGAATTTTTTTCAGGTTTCTTTGATGAATAGAAAATTCAAAAGAACAGCATTTATCTGAAATAAAAACATTTGTAACATTATAAATGTCTTTTTCATCACTTCACTTTTGATCAATTTAAAGCATGCTTGCTAAATGAAAGTATTAATTTCTATAATTTCCCCACCCAAAAAAAAAATTATACTGACTCCAAGCTTTTAAATGGTATAGTGTGTAATGTTAAAAAAAAGCTTTTTATTTCAGGTAAATGCTGATCTTTAGATCTTCCTATTCAAAGAATTTTGAAGAATGTCAAATGAAAACTGCATGTAAAAAAAAAAAAAAAAAAAAAAAAAAAAAGTAAATGTAACAAGTGTTTTAAATATTGAAAATAATAATAATGTTCCTTGAACAGCAAATCAGCATGTTATAATGATTTCTGTAGGATCATGTGACACTGAAGACTGGAACTATGGTGCTTTTAAAACAGTTGTTTTTAATAGTAAAAAATATTTCAAAATTTCGATTTTTTGCTGTACTATGGATCAAATAAATGCAGGCTTGGTGAACAGAAGAGACTTCTATTAAAAGAAGTTAAAAATCTTACTGTTCAAAAACTTTTGACTGGTAGGTTCTCTCTCTCATTTTTTTATTAAAATAAATCAACATTTTTAATCAGTAAAGATACATTACATTGAGCAAAAGCTACAGTAAAGACATTTATAATATTTCAATTTCGACTTCAAATAAATAAATCAAATTCTAATCTAACTGTAGCGATGGTGAGCACAAGAGACTTCTTTAAAAAAAAATAATAATAATGAAAATAAAAAAAAACTTTTTGAACAAACTTTTATATATATATATATATATAACAGGTAATGCAAGTATTTTTAAAGTTGTCAGAACTACATGTTATTTTAGTAGCATCAACAAGTAAAATGAACATGAATTTTTGAACTCAATATTTAAATTACTCATTAATTTGGTGGGTTCTCATTACATTGCATTCAAAGCAGATCAAATCAGTTTGGTCAAATCAGTGACTTTTACATTTTAAAATAAAGAAGAGAAATTGGCTGTGTTATAGTTTCAAAATAAAGTAACACTAGCACTGCAGCAGTCAGATCCACATGCTGTCACAAGCAATTCTGACACAAAAAAGGAACAAGATTTTAGACCATCCATGCAGACAGTTTGACAGTTTACTAAAAGAGAGATCAACAAATCCCCATTCCTGGGCATTTTATTAAACACACTAGTGCTGATGCACAGCAGTATATTGTGATCGCATGTATGGAGGATGAACACGTACAGACACATTCTTATCACTCCCAGCCTGCCTCTGCTGCCTGCTGCACGCATTAGATTAGGTTAGTTGGGTTCAGATTAAACAGAAACTGCAGCAAAGGAACACACAAACCTGTATCGCCACCTACAAACAACCACAAATCCCCTGATCTATATTTATGACACGGAAGATAATGACACTGGAAGGGAAAAGCAAATAACACTCTCACTAACAGACAAACAGATTACAGCAGGATCAGTCCACTGACATGAAGACTAATACGCATAGATAATTATAATTATATTCCTTTTACCTCTAAAATAAACCACATTTTTGAGGATAATTCCCTCCTAAAGTTTTTCACAATGTAGTTTTACTGCAGCGAGAATAATCTCATATTAAGATAAAAAGGTTTTATTACAAGTACTTGTATAATGATGAGTAAATATTTAATAAATACAAAGAAAGGTTGTGCTTTGCCCTTACCAAAGTACTGTAGTATAGTGACTATACTGCAGACACATAAATGAACTGAATGATTACCATATTCAGATACTATGGTATTTACATAAGAACGGAAAATCATGGTACGTGTTATTGTAAACAATACATACTAATAGATTATTGTACATAATAGGCTATGTCTCAATGCTTAATGAGCCGCCCGCCTAGACAACATTTTTGGCATCATATATACATAAAACAGTTGCTGTCAAGATGGGCATCTCTCTTGGTTATGACACAAATCAGTTTGTGATCGGGTGAGCTGCATGTAACAACACGCGATCTGGATGTCAGTCGCTTTCTCGCCGCTAGCCGCAGTGCTAACAGCAAAACCGCCTCTTTCATCCTTCAAAAAGTGAATATTTAAGAGCTGTTTTGACACACTATTGCAACTTCGCATATAACCGGTTATATATATCTCTGTCAGAGCGTAAATTAGATGAATATTGTTATTTTTCTTAATAAAAACAGCCCTTACCGTGCTGAGGCGAAGCGAGCGCCATGATGACTCCTTGTATTAACACGACTCCACTCGCTCGAGCCACGACAGCTAGCCAATCAGCGCACAGAACCTCCCTGGAGGACTGTCCAATCAGAGTACAGTATAGCGTATAGCGTCGTCCAATCAACAAACAGTGTTTCCTACACTACCCTTCGTCACTTTGGTTGATCAACAAATCTTAATTTAATGAATATTAATTAATTGTTAATTATTGTTTTATTGATCCTATATATTTTAGTAATGTTAAATAATTTGTACAGACAATATTTACAACTGTAAATGTCTGAAGATATCTTATTTCTATCTATCTATCTATCTATCTATCTATCTATCTATCTATAATATTAATAATAAGCGCTTTATATTAACAAATAAAACAAAATAAACCATATGAAAATTATAAAATTACCTAACTTTATTGTAAACCATTTATTTTTTTTAATTGATTTTATTCTTAAAATATTGTGTATGTGTTTGTCAGCTGTAACGAAAATCCAACATTTCTCCTGTTGTTTGTTATATGCACATAAAAAATTTCGACATACCTGTTCGACAGGTAACATTTGTTAATTTCTTAAAATAATTTAAAATATTTTATATATAATATTTTATATATATATATATATATATATATATATATATTCATACTGTACAATAGTACAATATGTTTATTTAATACTATTTATTAATAATATATAATATTTAATAAATATAAGATTTTTTTCATAATATTTTTTAATATTAAATAAATAATATATATTTTTTACTTTAATTCTTTTTTTAAATTTAAATAATTTTTTTTTAAATATATATAATAAATTTAAAACCAAGTTTAAAACCAACTTACGTTGTTCATTGTTATAAATATGCTGTTCATTGTAAAAAAAATCTACATTTGTCCATCTTGTTCATGTTAATATGAATATAAGAAAAAAAAAAATCTTTAATGCTTTAAATGGTTTAACAATAAAGTAAGCATACATTTAAAAATTGTTAATAAAAACAACACAAAAGAAGAAAAAATGTTACTTGCTTATGTATATAAAATACAAAACACCATTAGAATTAATATAAATGTATTAATATTAGTGTTATAGATAGATCTTTTCTTGTTTATTTTATAATTTTCATATAGTTTTTTTTTTTGTTCACGTAAAGTGCTTTGAGATGTTTAAGGTGTTTATATGTATACAAAAAATGTGTGTATATTATATATATATATATATATATATATATATATATATATAAAAATTAAATAGAATTTAATATAATAATGCTCCATAATAAAATGTAATTATGTTCCACCACATATATAATAATTTATGTTGTTAATTATATATATCTATATATATAAATAACAATGGCACACATCCCTGCCCAATCATCAAACAGCTACTCCTGTGTCATTGACCAATCAACACGCGGCAGCAGGCATTCGTTCTGTCAGTGACGTTTGAGCATGCGCCGGAAGTGTGGAGGAGTGTTTGGCTCGATCGGCATGATTTTTGGGACCTGCAGGCCGCAAATCGATCAGACAAAATGTGTTTTTTATGGGCATAATAGCGGATTTCTCTCATGACAAGACCACGCAGCTCCGCGTCAGGCCGCTGGATGGAGAAACAGCAAATATGGCGAGCTAACCGGGTAAGTTAGCGTGTGTCTGAGAGGTCAAATCAAGTGTCATGTACTTCTAATGGGCGAGGGGAGGGACACAGCATAAGCTGTTTTTTTGTTGTAGGGGGGTGTCAGGTGGTATATTGTCTTGTGTAATGCGCATGTGCACTAGATAGCAGACATTGTAATTTTTGCAGCTTCACCGTGAAAAGGTCACTATGACTGATAAACATTCAACTCCGTGCAAGAGCCAAATAACTGATGGAGTACAGAAGAAAGAGTCGTTAATGGTGGTACATGGTGTCTCTTAGATCTGTCATTGGCTGTTTTTTTGTCATTCATGTCAAAGAGCTGCATCAAGGTAGTGTGGTCCTTCAAAATTAAGTAACATAAAGATTAAATTATTATTTTTGAGAATAAAAACGATAGAATTTTTCTATTAGATTTCTAATCCAATTTTGCCATCATAAACACATTGTTTTAAACAGGTACTGTCATCAGGTTAATTCTAAATATGATGCTATAAATTAACAGTGCTGTCAAGCGATTAATCGCATCCAAAATAAATGTTTTCGTTTACATAATATATGTGTGTGTACTGTGTATATTTATTATGTATATATAAATGCACATACATAAATATTAATATGTATTTACATGTATATATTTCTATTCATATTTATATTCTATCTAAATATACTTAATATATAAACGTAACATATTTCTCTTAAATATATACATGCACGTGTGTATTTATATATACGTAATAAATATACACAGTACACACATTATGTAAACAAAAACGTATTTTGGATGCGATTAGTCACGATTAACCATTTGACAGCACTATAAATAATATAATATTTATATAATCATTTTCTCCTCTTTTATGTTTACTTTGGCAAACCAGATATATAATTTAAAAATAAATATTAATTGAATTGTTTTATTTTGACAGGTATAATCCTGAGGAATGTGTGGTATTCTAGCAATTTACAGATAAATATAAAAGGATTACTTTTTTTTAGTAATAAAAAATGTTTTATTTTTAATTGCCAAGCCCTATTTTTCTGATTTATTCTAAATATGATGCTATAAGTATAATTTTCTCTCATTAATGTTTACTTTACAACACCAGAGATAATTAAAAAAAAAAAAAAAACATTAATTATTATTAAAATTAATTTTATAATTAATAATTCTGTGGAAAGTGTGGCATTCTAGTGATTTAGAAATTAAAATAAAAAATAAGATTTTAGAAATATTCCCATTTGTGTATTGTAGACCAATATGTTTTTTAGGGCCGATACAGATTATTACAGATCAAGTAGACAGATAACCGATATTTTGAACCTATATATTTCTGGTGTAAAAATGAAAATTAATGTCAAAATTAAGAATAACGAAAGCTCTGATTAAAAACTTTTTTTAAATGCTTTAACATTACTTTATCGCCAAATTAATTTTGAAAATGACTGATACCGATAACCATATTAAAAATGCTTAATATTGGCGCTGATAAACTCAGCCAGTCCAAGCTCTGTTATTCAGGTTAATTCCACATTTGATGCTTTAAATTTAATTTTTAATGTTTACTTTGTAACAGCAGGGATATCATTTTAAAACAAATATTTATTAAAATTGTTATTTTTATTATTATTGCTATTTTGACAGGTATAATCCTGAGGAACGTATGGCATTTGTAGAATTAGAGATTATTATAAGATTTTAGAAACATTTAGATTTGCATAATTTATAAAATGTAATTATTAGATAGATTATTAGATAAATATAGATTTTATTATATTTTTATGATGGATGTTTTATCATACTTTTAAATATTTTTTGTTTTAAATTTTTTTGCTCAAAGTAAACTTGTTCATGTGCATCACTGTAACAAAAATGAATACATTTATATGACTAAATAATATAATTATTAATAACAAATATATTTAATCCCATTAATGTTTACTGTAAATGTAAAAAAGTGTAAACAATAAAATCTATATAAGAAACCTTCATATAACCAAAGTAAATAAATAAAGATTTTAATAAAAACTGCTGGGATGTAAAAACGTGCATATTTTATAGATTTCAGATGTTCAATATCTGCTTTTTTGTTGACAAGTGTCAAGAAATTATCTGTGCAGAGCATATGATTATGGCATAACCCAGCAGTCACATGACCTTTGAACTCTGTACCTTCAGATCTGCATGCAGCTTATTCAAAATGTTGTGATTTTGTCATTTCAGGTTGTGCGGGAGCGGAACAAGTGTGTGTGCGTATGATTTTGTGTGTGAGGTCATCGCCCGCAATGATGCAACAGAAGCGCAACATTCAGATCATCGAATGGGAGGATCTGGACAAGAGGAAGTTCTACTCGCTGGGCGTCTTCATGACCATGACCACACGGGCCGTCGTGTACCCCTTCACCCTGATCCGCACCAGACTGCAGGTTCAGAAGGGGAAGTCGCTGTATAACGGCACCTTCGACGCCTTCTGTAAGATTCTGAAGGCCGAGGGGGCGCGTGGCCTTTATCGAGGGTTCATGGTCAACACGTTCACGCTGATCTCAGGTCAAGCCTACATCACTACCTATGAGTTGGTACGCAAATACGTGTCCTGTTACTCATCCAATAACACGGTCAAATCTCTGGTGGCGGGCGGCGCGGCCTCGCTGGTGGCACAAAGCATCACGGTACCCATCGACGTGGTGTCCCAGCAGCTGATGGTGCAGGGTCACGGGTGTCAGCTCACACGCTTCAAACTCAAGCCCAAGATGATGATGGCCACGTCCAAACAAAAAGTGACATTTGGTCAAACCAGAGACATTGTGGTTCAGATTTTTCATGCGGATGGATTTCGGGGCTTTTATCGGGGATATGTGGCGTCGCTACTCACCTACATACCCAACAGCGCCGTCTGGTGGTCATTTTATCACTTTTACGCAGGTAAAGAAAATAAATATTTAGTGATGCACTGAAATTTTCACCCCAACACCAAAACTGAAATTAAAGCTTTGATTTAGCTGAATACCTAATTGAAAAGAAAGTTTATTAATAGTCATTTAATTAATACAATTTATTTAATAATCAACACTCATATAAGAGTTGTATATAAACATAAAAATAACCATTTAAAAATGTAATTCTTAAAAGAAAGGTTGCATTTTTGTTACAATGAACAACATGAACAAGTTTACATGTTTGTTTTCAAATATATACTGAATATATGTAATATTCATTAGGCTATTTGTTTAATGTTTAATATTGAAAATCTGTTAAAAAAACCTATAAATCAAATGGGTGTTAAAAACTTTTATGACAGATTTATTTTTCAAACATACACTGCCAGTCAGACTTTTACTGTTTTTATAAACAAATTTTCTGCTCACCAAACCTGCATTTGTTTGATCCAAAGTAAACAGTAAAATTATGAAATATTTTTACTATTTAAAATAACTGTTTTCTGTTTGAATATATTTTAAAATGTAATTTATTCCTGTGATTTCAAAGCGGAATTTTTAGCATCATTACTTTAGTCACATGATCCTTCAGCAATCATTGTAATATGCTGATTTCCTGCTCAAGCAAACATTTTTATTATTATTATCAGAGAAATAATAGAAATGAATTATTTTAATTAGTAAGGATTAAAAGCATTCAAAAGTGATGATAAAGACATTTATAATGTTACAAAAGATTTCTATTTCAGAAAATTCTGTTCTTCTGAACTTTTAATTCATCAAAGAAATTTGAAAAAATTCTACTCAGCTGTTTTCAATAATAATAATAACAATAATAATAGTAATAATAATAATGTTTTTTGAGCAGCAAATCAGAATATTAGAATGATTTCTGAAGGATCATATGACTGGAGTAATGATGCTAAAAGCTCTTTGAAATCACAGGAATAAATTACATTTTAAAATATATTGAAATAGAAAACAGTTATTTTAAATAGTAAAAATATTTTCACATTTGTACTGTTTTTCATGTACTTTGGATCAAATAAACGCAGGTTTGGAGAGCAAAAGAGACTTATTTAAAAAACATTAAAAATCTTACAGTTCAAAAACTTTTGACTCGTTGTGTAAATTAAATAAAGAAGACAACAGGTTAAGTAAAATGTAACGTTATATTAAATATGTAACACCCAGTACGTATTATAGTGGATATATTTGCCAACATGCAGATTTTTTTAACAAAATGTCGCGTTTAATGGACATTGAATGGCTTTCCTGAGGTAAATGTTAACGTTGCTTCACATATTGTTCACAAGCCTTTTATTGACGTCTTTCCCCAGTTGAAATGCTGATTGAGAGACTATATGAGACATGTTTGCATTTCATAATAAAATTAACCGAATCCGAAACCTCAAACTTAGTTTCATAAAAGTAACAAAGCACAAACAAGACTAGCGCGCTAGCGGAGGAGCGCTAATCTAACGTCACTTTCAGTCAATGATTTCGGTTATCCAGTATACTTTCGGTGAACAACTAAAATGCTATTTCATAAACGCTCTTACTGTGAAACAAATCTTCCGTGGTGTGTGTTTCCAGAGCAGCTCTCCAGACTGGCTCCAGCTGACTGTCCGCACCTCCTCCTCCAGGCCGTTGCGGGACCGATGGCTGCAGCTACCGCCTCCACCCTTACCAACCCCATGGACGTGGTCCGAGCCCGAGTACAGGTACAAACTCACCCATAATCAAAGTACTTAAGAATGGTTTCTTATTCTTATCATTATCCACCTTTTTCTTCAACGCGGAAGTAAGCCTATGGGCGAGACTTCCGGTAACGAAAAATAACAACGTGCAGTAACCAAACCAGCGTGCTCATAATTAGTATTAAAATAATTAAAACAATATAGTAAGACACCAATTTGCAATATCAAGCAGCAAACGAGCTGTTTTGTACGGCTAAAAATAGCTGGAAGCAGATGAGGCTCATAAAATTTACAAATGAAGAAAAAGGTGGTTATCACTGTATCTGTACGACTTTTTATATGTAAATAACCTCTACTATACTCGCCTAACCTCTGTGTACTGATGTTGTTCACATTGTTTATCATTCAGACAGTTCTTGTGTTGATATGGCACATTAAAATGATTTATTCTCATTAATGTACATTATTATTATGTATTTAAGCTTTTTTGAGGTAATACACTGTGTGTGCGTTTGCAGGTTGAAGGTCGCTCCTCTGTAATAGAGACTTTTAAGCAGCTCCTGGCTGAAGAGGGCATGTGGGGTCTCACTAAGGGTCTGTCGGCACGCATCATTTCCTCTACGCCCACTTCGGTCATGATCGTCATCGGTTACGAGACACTAAAGAGACTCAGTCTGCGGCCTGAACTTGTGGACAGCAGACACTGGTGAAACACACATACCTCAGCCTTTTAAACAGATGCCTTTTATTATTTTCACATTTTATGAGGACCAGGCAATAACTGGCGCTCAGATGTGAAGCTATATTTCTTTTCTCCCTTTTGGTGGATTTTGTATATTTTGTAACCTGTGAACTCAGTTGTGTACGTCCAGCCCAAGCCAGTATTTTGTAACGAGACGTCACGGCACTCCTTATTTGCCGTTGCCGAAGTGAAATCATTTTGAAATTGTGAATTGACTCATGCAGTGCTCTTTACTTCATCTGACAGGAAGTAAGATCATCACATCTGTTACATGGTAGGAATAATCAGAACACGTATGGCTTTTCATACTTGAAACCCTGGGTTGTTTTAGTCAGGTTTGTGCATTTTTAAACAAGATTAACATTATTTGCATATTTACAAGGTTATTAACGGTGTTGTGCTGTTATTTATTTAGAAACACACTAAATGAATAATATTGTCAATTTTATTGCGCCAGTTTACATATTTACAGCGACGGTTTGACAGTTTTAAATGTTCCCTCAGACACTTGAATAATGTGTAAAAGTATCAGATATGATGTCACTGTGCTCATGAATATTTAATGAGGCAATAATTGACTAAACATGTAACACATTTCCATAGTCGTGAAAAATCTGGAAATATCAGTGCATATTAAAATGAATAAGGCAGTTTTTTGAAATTCATACCTGGAAAATCTACAAAAATGTTTTTAGTAAATACAAATGTACTAGTTGTATATTAAGCTCAGGTCTTAAATATTTAATTGGCCTGAAACTGCTCTTCAAGTGTAGCTACTGTGAAATTATTGTTAAAATCCCTATGCATTGATCAAAAGCAACTGTTAAATCATGTAAGTTAATTTTAAAGGTGGCCTTTATCCAGGGTTAAACACTGTGTGAAAAGCCTTGTGAGAAAAGTTAGAAAGCATCATGTTCTCTTGAATATTTCAGCCTGAATCTTCTTTGGATTGTCATATTTTCTGTATTTATCATGCCTTATTGATAAGCTTCAGAAAAAAACAGTGTTTTGGGGCCAAAGATTTTACAGTTTAAATGTTTTATAAATATGCTTCATATTTTAAAAATAACTGCCATGGTAGTATTTGTCTATGAGATGATTTTTAACTGGATCTTTGTGTCACAATGGAGAGTGAATTAAATGAACCACATGAGGATGAAACTGTTTGGGATTTTGCTTTTTTGCTAGTGCTGCACACATGAGTTTAACATTCAAACAAGTTCTGCTTTGGATCTTTATGTATTATACTTAATTTTACACGTCTGCTATAATACAGTCCTAAGCAAGAACTCTGAATTGGTGCAGTAACGTTTGGCGTCCTGTAGAGGGCGGATGGCGATCACCAAAGCCATGTTTGCACTTAAAGTAGTTCACTTCCAGAATAAAAATTTCCTGATAATTTACTTAACCCCATATCATCCAAGATGTTCATGTATTTCTTTCATCAGTCGAAAAAAGAAATTAAGGTTTTTGAAGAAAACATTTCAGGATTATACTCCATATAATGGACTTCACTGGGAGCCATTTTTAATTTTTGAAATTTTTAATTCTGGAAGTGAACTAATTCTTTAAGTCCTGAAAAAATCAGTGAATTTAACATTGATGTTTTAAGTTTTAAGCGTTACACTTGTAGTTCGGTTCGTTTGGTCCGGCCCAAAAAGGAAAATTATACATTTGGTCCTAGTTCGCTTAGCGTTCACGCTAGCAGTTTTGACGCAAGCGAACCTAAAGATACTGAACCTAAAGGCATAGTGATACGTTCACAACCGGATTGGTTGTGTTGAAAGCTGTAGATTTTCATGACCGAACTCACTGAACACCCCAAACAAAAGTTATGTTCAACTTAAAGTTGCACTTTGCAGACCAATCAGTGTATGATATCAAAGTACCCATTTACAGATTGGTCTGCTCAGCGCCACATTAAAGAAGTCCACTTCCAGAACAAAGTTTTACAGATAAATTACCCTTTTGTCATCCAAGATGTTCATGTCTTTCTTTCTTCAGTCGTAAAGAAATTATGCTTTTTGAGGGAAACATTTCAGCATTTTTCTCCATATAGTAGACTTATATGGTGCCCCAAGTTTGAACTTCCAAAATGCAGCTTCAAACAATCTCAAATGCAGTTGTAAACGATCCCAGCCAAGGAAGAAGGGTCTTATCTAGCGAAACGATCGTTTTTTTTTTTTTCTTTCATTAAAATAATACAGTTTATAAACTTTTTAATGTCAAACGCTCGTCTTGTCTTACTCTGCCTGGACTGTTTTTTTTTCCCAGTTCATGACAGTTGAAAAACTCCCATCTCACATTCTCCCTCAAATTCAGAATCGTCCTATATCGCTGTTTAACCTTTTTTGTTAAGGGTGTTTGATCTTCTTTGCATATTCACTTTGCAAAGACTGATTCGGTACTTCTGCAGCGATGTAGGATGATTTTGCAATGATTTTTGCAGTTGAGGGAGAAAATACGATTGGAGTTTTTCGACATACCCTAACTGTCTTGAGCCAGAATACACAGAGTTCAGGGAGAGTAAGACAAGATGAGCGTTTAAGATTAAAAAGTATTTAATTGTATTTTTTTTTTTTTTAATTAACCGATCTTTTCTTTAGGTAAGACCCTTTTTCCTCGGCTGGGATTATTTACAACCGCATTTGGGATCATTTGAAGCCGCATTTAAACTACATTTTGGAAGTTCGGGGCACCATATCAGTCCATTATTTGGAGAAAAATGCTGATATGTTTTCCTCAAAAAAAAAAATTTCTTTACCACTGAAGAAAGAAAGACATCTTGGATGACAAGGGGGTGAGTACATTATATGTGAATTTTTGTTCTGGAAGTGGAAGTCAAATACACCTAATGCCATCTGCTGGACTGAGCGTGCTCGTTGCGTGTACATATGATTTTATTTTTACCACCTGCAAACTCACGAAATAATTATAAAAGGCACTTTACCTCCTCATTGCTCCATGTTTGCCCTCTGCTCATTTTGTTTTGGATTCACCACTTGTTCCCTTCATGAAATCATGTCGCATAGAATTGCATCTCGCCATTACTTCCTGTTTTTAGTTTGTTTATGTGTATTTGGTCCATGTTGCGTTCATATTTTAATCAAACTGCATCAGAGTTTGTTTGGAAGTGGACCGAGACCACTAAAAAGAGTCTCAGTCTGCTTCCAAACAAACTCTGGTGCGGTTTGATTAAAATATAGAAACAACATGGACCAAATACATATAAGCTTGTTTGGGTTCACACGGCAGCATTCATACTTACTCAAATGAAATGTACTAACAGAGCAATCGCACCAGCGTTTGTTTTAATCAAACCAAACATGACAACTGTGAACACACCCTAAAACTCGCAATAAAATACTTATCCTACTAAAAATGTCATGCAACATTGATCAAAATGAATGTGTGAATCCTGAACAGGACAAACGGCAATAACTTAAAGAAACTAGTAAAAAAAGAGATTTATTTGTATCACCATATAGAGATGCTGAAGTTGGCAACGAAAATAAAAAAAATAATAATAATTTGCATGTATGCTGTGGTCTTGAGAGGGCATGACTCTTACAAAGATTCATCAGGAGGCGGAAGTTTTGTGGAGGTTCACATGGGACAGTCGTAGATGTGAATAGCTCTGTCATCACCCGCAGAGACGATTTTGGAGCCCGTGGGGTTGTACTTCACACTCCAAACCTGTGCATACACACATTTGAACATGAACATGTATGATTCACGCCTTTCAGAAACCAAAACACACTGTGAAATACTATGAAACACTATTACAAGTTACAAGTTTTCTATTGTAATATATTATAAAATTTAATTTATCCCAGTGATCAAAGCTGATCAAAGCATCAGTCTTCAGTGTCACATGATCCTTCAGAAATCATTCTAATATGCTGATTTATTGCTTGAGAAACATTTATTATCTTCACTGTTTAAAACAGTTGTGCTGTTTAATATTTTTATGAAAACTGATCTCTCACCTGGTCCTGATGATCAAAGAATGTGTTCACACATGATCTGCTGCTTGTGTCCCACACTTTTACGCTCTTATCAGACGAACTACAAAAGAAACACAACAGTTAAAAACACACAAACTACATTTTGAATTTTCCATTCATCTGAAGTGCATCAACTCTTACCTGGACACAAAGTGCGTGTCGTCGGGTGAAAAGGCCACGTTCAGCACCCAGGATCCGTGACCGCTGAGAGTGCCGGCCAGGTTAGCGTGCTGCCTGTAAGATACATGCACAAACAACCAGAATGTGAGATCCAAACATGTTTGGAGGCAAAGAGATGCACACAAATTTGCAACTTACACATCATAAATCTTTATGTAGCCATCGTCTGATGCGGTTACAAGCAGCTGAGAGTCTGGAGAGAAAGTCAGAGACCTGATAGGCATCGCATGACCTGAAAAAAGGAAAAAGAAAAAGAGCATGTCTTACTTTTAATCCCACAATTTGGCTACTGTACCTTTAAGATGCCTGTGTGTAAATAGTGTAGTATAAATAGTAATAAACTCTCTTATGCTCATCAAGTCTGCATTTATTAGGTCAAAAATACAGTAAAAAGGGTAAAATGGAAAAATACTACAGTTTAAAACAGCTGTAATTTATTCCTGTAATATGATACACTACCAGTCAAAAGTTTTTGAACAGTAAGATTTTTATTGTTTTTAAAGAAGTCTCTCCTGCTCACCAAGCCTGCATTTATTTGAGCCATAGTACAGCAAAAACAGTAAACGTTAGAAATATTTTGATTATTTAAAATAACTCTTTTCTATTTGAATATATTTTAAAATGTAATTTATTCCCGTGATTTCAAAGCAGAATTTTTAGCATCATTACTCCAGTCACATGATCCTTCAGAAATCATTCTAATATTTTGATTTGCGGCTCAAAAAAAACATTTATCATTATTATTATGTTGAAAACAGCTGGATAGAATTTTTTCAGGTTTTCAGGTCAGAAGAACAGCATTTATCTGAAATAGAAATCTTTTGTAACATTATAAATGTCTTTTTCATCACTTGATCAATTTAAAGCATCCTTGCTAAACAGAAGTATTAAAAATTATACTGACTTCAAGCTTTTGAATAGTATAGTATAGTGTATAATGTTACAAAAGCTTTTTATTTTATAAATGCTGATCTTTGGATCTTTCTATTCATCCTAAAATAAAAGTACTCAACTGTTTTAAATATTGATAATAATATTAAAAAACGTTTCTTGAGCAGCAAATCATATTAGAATGGTTTCTGATGGATCATGTGACACTGAAGCCTGGAGTAATGATGAAAATTGATCTTTGATCACAGGAATAAATTACATTTCAAAATAGATTCCAATAGAAAGCAGTTATTTTAAATAGTCAAAATATTTCAAAATTTACTGCTTTTGCTGTATTCTGGATCAAATAAATGGAGGCTTGGTAAGCAGAAGAGACTTCTTTAAAACAAATAAAAAAAATTTTACCATCCAAAAACTTTTGATTGGTAGTGCATATTTTAAAAAAAAAATCATAACTATTCCAAACTTTTGACTGTGTAATCATATAAAAACTGAACTACTTCTAACATTCAACATTATTTCCAGCTGTACTTGTTGGAGCAAATAAAAGGGATGAGTGAGCGATGGAGCGACGCAGGAAGACAAAGAGGAAAAACGGAGTCGCTTGGTGACAGGAGCCGCAGTTTACGACCCTTGAGGGACGGCCAGAGACGCAAACAGGTTTTTCCACCGCGTTCACGTAACCCATAATCACCCTAAATGCATTTAGCAGACTAACAGACAGAACGTCCACAGAATGTTTTAATAGAGGAAACTAAAGACAGTCTGAATCATGTGGGAGACGATTTTCACCTTCCAGCGTGTGCAGGAGTTTCCCAGTCGCAATATCAAAGATATTAATGATTCCGTCTATAGCACCGCTGGCTAAGTACTTTCCATCTGGACTCTAGAAAGAGAGAGAGAGACGGAATTATTAGAGCCTGGAAAATGTTATATTATATGGAAAATCAGGATTTTCTCAAATATTCATTCTAATGTGTAATGTGAATGCAATTTGGACTGTGTCATTTGTGAAATTAGTTTCTTTTTTAACGCTGAAGCTGATTGTTACACTAATACTTTTTTACATGTTTCCCACAATTTTTATCCAATATATATTCATAATTAACTTATTATGTGGTTTGAAAGCTAGATTAAGGCTTTTTTAATAATAGAAATTACACTAAAGAAATTATTTTAGATCTAAGCAAAACATTTATGTTCAATGTAGACTTTTAAAAAAAATTGTAAAAACTGACTGTAATTCAACTGATTAATTTATTATTAAACCTTGTTATTTAGCATTTTAAAATAAAAATGTGATTTACACTACAGTTTAAATGATTAGATTTTTTTATCAGAAAGGAATTATTCTTTTATTCTGCAAGGATTCTGCAAAGTGACTGTAAAGACATTTATGATGTCACAAACAGTTTCTTTTACAAATAAATGATGCTCTTTTGAACTTTCTATTCATCAAAAAATGTTGTTAAAAACATTTTTAAAAAGTGAAAAAAAAAAAAAGCCGCAAAAATATTAAGCGGCACACCTATTTTCAACATCTATAATAATCATAAATGTTTCCTGAGCAGCAAATCAGCATATTAGAATGATTTCTGAAGGACCCTGTGACACTGAAGACTGCAGTAATGATGCTGAAAATTCAGTTTTGCATCTTAGGAATAAATTACACTTTGAAATATATTCAAATAGAACATAGTTACTTAAAATTGTAATAATATTATTGTATATTACTAAAAAAAATCTTTTTAAACTTTTATGTAGAATATGTATTATATTATTTTTATGTAGAATATGTATGCATAAATATATATATATATATATAAATGAAAGTATAAAAATGTTGCAAAAATGTAAATTTACTGTAAAGAAAATGTACTATACTATTTTTATTTTATATAAAATAAATATTTTACAGAATAGTTTTCTATAAAATTAAAGCCATATGTCTAAATAATGTGTGTTCCAAATTTGAAGTTGATATTTAAAAAAAAAATGAGGTTCCTATGCAATTTTATTTAGGTGTTATACCACAAACAGCCACCGGGTGCATTTTGATACATTTTACTGTCACAAATGTATACATTTCTCTCTCAATATTACTTCTATCACAAAATATGGAATCTTGAGACTCGGACCTTTCCAACGGAATGTATTTTGTCAAGATTATGAAAAGTTTTGATTCTAAAAGACCGTAATACATTTTGCAATATGACACCCCCTACTAAGGGGGAGGAGACTGCTAGAAGATATTACAATAACATGTCTATGGTAATGCAGTCTGATTTCAAAATGGTTTTTACATGATGAATTTTGAGTTTTTAAGCTTTCGAATTCTATCAAATTTATGATGATTACTAAAACGTGATAGGGAAAAAGTAAATGAAAAAAAAATTTTGTGACAATGGTCAGAACTCCTGTTATGATGTATATGTTTTGAGGTGCACTCTTGTCATAAATTAATCTATTACTGTTTCTACATAATTTTTTAACAAAAAACACTGGCAAAATATCTATCTAGGGGATTAGACCTTTCCAACGATATATAGTTTGTCATGATTAGATTAGGATTTAATTGTAATATTCTGAAACAAACTTAGGAGTTTCGCCAGCAGGAAGGTGACAGTTAAGCGGTTAAAAAAAGTTGAAAATAAAAAAATATATTTTTATGATCCAATTCAGTACCAAAGTATAAAATTATTAAAGTCAAACACTTCTGTCAACTGGAAATAAAACATCAGTGCCATTGACTTTAGATGACATTAGTGTTGCCCAGATACTCAGAGATTCCTGTGTGATCTTACATATGCAATGCTCAGGATGAATTTCCCTCTGGTATCCAGTGAGTGCTCCTTTTTCCCACTTTCCACACCAAAGATGTTGACCTTCCCTAGATGGCTGCCGGTTGCAATGTATTTGGAGTCAGGAGAAAAGGCGACTGTCCAGGCGTCAACTGCATAGAAAGGGTTCATCAGTGTTATTTTAGTATTTTTAGATACAGTTACATATTTTTTGTTATATTTTACTTTTATATTTTAAGTTTTAAATTTTTTTCTTCAAGTTTAATCTAATTTCTGTTTCCATCATTTTTATTTATTTATTTTTTTTTATGCCTATATAGCTATTTTTCAGTTTATTTAGTTTAAGTTTTAGCTCTTAAACATTTAACTTTTTATAGTTTACTTCTGTTAAAGTTTATTTTATATTAAGAAACAAAAATGTTTTGATGTGGTTTTAATTTTAAATTTAGTTAAAGAAGTAGTCCACTTCCAGAACAATAATTTACAAATAATATACTCACCCCCTTGTATCTAAGATGTTTGTGTCTTTCTTGTGTCGTAAAGAAATTATGTTTTTTGAGGAAAACATTTCAGGATTTTTCTCCATATAATGGACTGATATGGTGCCCTGAGTTTGAACTTCCAAAATGCAGTTTAAATGCGGCTTCAAACGATCCCAAATGCAGTTGTAAACAATCCAAGCCAAGAAAGAAGGGTCTTATCTAGCGAAACGATCGGTTATTTTCATTTTTTTTAAAAAATACAATTTAAATACTTTTTAAATCTCAAACGCTCGTCTTGTCCTGCTCTGCCTGCACTCCATGTATTCTAGCTCAAGACAGTTAGGGTATGTCAAAAAACTCTCATTGTATTCTCTAGCTCAACTTCAAAAATCATTTCAAAATCATCCTACATCGCTGCAGAAGTGCCGACCCAGTCTTTGCAAAGTAAACATGCAAGGAAGATCAAACACCCTCAACAAAAAAGGTAAAACAGTGATTCAGGACGATTTTGAACTTGAGGGAGAACATGAGATGGGAGTTTTTCGACATACCCTAACTGTCATGAACCGGAACAAAAACAGTCCAGGCAGAGTAAGACAAGACAAGCGTTTGAATTAAAAAGTATATAAACTGTATGAAAATAACCAAACGTTTCGTTAGATAAGACCCTTATTCCTTGGCTGGAATCATTTACAACCCCATTTGGAATCGTTTGAAGCCGCATTTAAACTGCATTTTGGAAGTTCAAAATCGGGGCACGATCAGTCCATTATATGGAGAAAAATCCTGAAATGTTTTCTTCAAAAAAACAATTTCTTTACAACTGAAGAAAGAAAGACATGAACATCTTGGATTACAAGGGGGTGAACATATGTAAATTTTTGTTCTGAAAGTGGACTTCTCCTTTATCAGTAATCCTGCATCACATTTACATATGTAAAGCTATTTTTACAAATAATAAATAAATAAGTGGCTCAACCTGGGCCTGCATCCATGGACTTGATCTGTTTGCCTGTCTCCAGATCCCATAGCCGAATGTGAGCATCTAGAGAGCTGGAGGCGGCGATTGCTCCGTTTTGACTGATGTCCACTGACACCACACCCAACTGGTGACCCTCCAGCGTCCACTGCAGCTCCAGCTTTTCATCCGACCTGCGAGCCATCAGAACAAGTGGTGTATGTTTAGAAACGAACACTTCTTTAATCAATAGCTGATGCTTGGATAGCACTGATTTACCATTTCCACACTTTCACCAGGTCATCCAAAGAGCCAGTCACAATAGTTTCTGACCCATCCTTCTCACTGCGACCCCATGCTGCGGTCCAGATGGCGTCTTCATGAGCTGCAGAAACAGAGATTTATTGACTGTGCCCAAATATGCTGCCTAGATAGACAGCTCACTAGATTTTTGGGCTTTAACTCAGAACAGATGACTAAAAGTGTGTGTGGACTCACCATGCTCTTGCTTGAATAGTATACTGTACTGAAAACAGAACAATAAACATATTTACATCACATACACTGATTATTCTGATCACCATATGCAGACAGAAAACATACAGGTGTGTGTTTATGTTAGAGATGAACTTACTTGTGTGCTCATAGTCTTCGTTTCGAAATCTGTTTGCAATGTAAGCGAGTTTCTAAGCGCCTGTGTGAGCTGGATTATGAGTTATACTGAGTTTGTAAAGTCACTCATGCACGGCTGCTAGCGTAGCTTAGCTTATGACTAAATAAACAGCTTATGTAGGTCGTCGACGCGTCCTGAAGAGGTTTTAGCGCGTCTGCCGAAAAGTCGGATAATACTTAATATTTGTTACATACATCCGATGAAGTATCAAAGCGCTTTGTTAACAATAATAAACACCCGCACTGTCGCTGACTAGAGAGCCGCCATGACACCTGCGCGCAAAGTACCATGGAACAACCGTCTGACTCCGCCCCCCTGTACTGGCTTTCAAAAAGTGCGTGGAACATACAATATTATCAAAGTTTTAACAGATACCACTGATATTAATAAAATAATAGTAGTAATATTACTTAATAAATAAATATATAACTAATAAATGTATTTATAAATAATTTATGCTAAGCATAATTTTATAAAATATTACAAAATCATCAGTACAAATGCCAGATAACAGTGATAGAGATAAAATAATACTACCAGCATTTTAAAAAAAATATAAAAAGTAAAATAAAAAAAAACAATTGATGATATAATAACAATAAATGTATTTATAAATAAATGATGCTAAGTAAAATTAGTTAAAAATAAAATTTCAAACAAAAACAAATAGTTAAATACAATAAATAACACACTTTTAAATACATAACTAAAAACTAAATAAATAAACAGTAACTAATAATAATAATAATAATAAACAAAAAACAAATAATGATATAACAACTAATAAATGTATTTATAAATATTATTAGTTTAAAATAAAAAAAAATAAATTCTAATATAATAAATAACACACTTTTAAATACATAACTAAAAACTAAATAAATAAACACTAACTACAATACATTTGCACAATATTATAAAATCAACAATACAAATGACAGTTACCAGTGACAGAAAACAATGCTACCAGTGTTTAAAATAAAAAGAAATAATAATCATAATCATAATAACAAAAAACAAATAAATAATGACATAATAACAACTAATAAATGTATTTATATATATAATTAGTTTAAAATAAAATAAAAAACAAATAAATTCAAATATAATAAATAATACACTTTTAAATACATAACTAAAAACTAAATAAACACTAACTACAATAAATCTACACAATAGTATAAAATCATCAGTACAAATGACAGATATCAGTGACAGAAATAAAATAATACTACCAGTATTTAAAATAAAAAATAAATACAATAAATGATATAAAATAAATGAGAATATAATAAATGTATTATTATTTATAAAATAACTAACTAAATAAATATACAATATTATTAACACGTCCATTCAAATAATAGGTACTAGTGATGTGAATGAAATAATAGTACCAATAAAATAAAAATAAATATAATATAATTATAAATAATGTATTTAGAAATTTAAAAATATATAAATATGTTATACATTTTAAATAAAACATACATAAAAAAATAAACAAACATACAAAATATAAATACACAGATACATATATATATATATATATATATACACAAAATATTAGCAAATCATTTGTAAAAATAACAGGTACCTATAAAATAACAGTACCAGTATATTAAATCAAAAATAATAATAATAATAATAAAAAATTGATAATAAATGCCTTTATTTAAAATACATACATACATACATAAATACAATACTATTAAAGCATTAATACAAAAAACAGGTAGTGAATAAAGAGCACAACATAAGCAGGCTCTTCATCAGATTGACCTCATTTATTGCTTTGTATTCAGTTTTTGTCAGAGTTTCTAAAATAAGATATTTAAAAATGGATATTAGTTCTATTTTTATGCAAACTCAAAAAAACAAACAAACAAACAAAAAAAACCCAAACAATTAAATTCTGCTGCTACTATGTTGAGGCACTAAAACTCAGGCAAGACTTCTCTCCATCCTGTAACATTTGATTACAGAAAAGACCAATCAAAAACCTCTCCTCTGTGTTTCAGAGTCAGACAGAAGGAAGTCCATATGCTACGAGGGATTTTAGTCCTTTTATGTCTTGAGCAGTGAGAGTTTCTCAGCTGATGCCCTTTGAGGTGCAATGTGCCTCGCAGAGGGAATTCAGCATCGACTGACCTAGATCTGACAACGCCAGCAAGAGGGGGGGGGGTGCTGCTTTATGGTTTAGATGAATGAAATATGGTCTATTTTATAGCTTCTAACAGCTTATACAATACAGCAGCACTTAACAAAAATGGCTTTCTATAAAACCCATGATGCTTAGAAATATTACTGATTTGAATGGAAAAGAAGAAGCTGATTGTATATAGTCACATTCCAGCATGACAAGAACTACCCCAGCTGCATTACAAAAGAGTGCTGTACCACAGTACAGTGATAGTATCAGATAGTACTATATCATGTTACTGCTGGATTACCATGTTCACATACCATGGTATATACATACCTGTAGTAGTTAAAGGTACCTTAAAGGGATAGCTCACCCAAAAATGAAAATTCTGTCATTAATTACTCACCCTCATGTCATTCCAAACCCATAAGCTTCGAATCTTTGGAACACAAATTAAGATATTTTTATCCATGCTTCGTTTTTTATTTTTCTAAAAATCATGTTTTCATACAAATCACCAATGTTGGGGGTACCAAATAACCATCATTAATCAAAAGTAATGAATTACTTTTAAACTTACAAGAACATATCTGAGTTACTTTTGCAAATAAGTAACGCAAGTTGAGAAAACCGTGTTGAGAGAAATTGGGAGTGAGGTGCAGAAACACTTCCTTTAGTCTGAGGCTTATTAATTTCACTTTTAATGTGAAAAAGCCTTTACAGTTGCCAAAAATATAACTATGGAGTTTTATAAAAACAAATAAGCAAGCCCAGCCCAAGTGACAAAAAGTAACGCAATGTTACTTTCCATAAAAAGTAACCAGGTAATGCAATTAGTTACTTTTTATAATGCAATATTGTAATGCATGTAAGTGAGCTCAATCCAGGTGACAAAAAGTAGCGTTCTTCACTTCAAGTGTCCCGTGTTCGAAACCCGCCTCGTGGACCTTTCCCAATCCCACCCCCTGTCTCTCTCTCCCACTAGCTTCCTGTCAATCTCCACTGTCCTATCTAAAAAATTCAGAAAATACCAAAAAAAAAAAATAAAAGGAATGTGATGTATTAATTTCCGTAAAAAGTAACTAAGTATTGCAAATTGCAAAAAGTAAAGCAAAAGTAATGTAATGCATTACTTTCTACAAAAGTAACTAAGTAATGCCATTTGTTACTTTTTATAGCCCAATATTGTAATGCATATAAGCGAGCTGAACCCAGGTGACAAAAAGTAACACAAAAGTAACGTAATGTATTACTTTCAATAAAAAGTAACTAAGTAATGCAATAAGTTACTTTTTTGTAATGCAATATTGTAATGCATATAAATGAGCTCAGCCCAGGTGACAAAATATAACGCAAAAGTACAAAAGTAACTAGGCAATCCAATTAATTACTTTTTTAATAATGCAATATTGTAATGCATATAAGCCAGCTCAGCCCAGGTGACAAAAAGTAAGACAAAAGTAACATAATGCATTGCTTTCCTTAAAAAGTAACTAAGTAATCCAATAAATTACTTTTAATAATGCAATATTGTAAAGCATATTAGTGAGCTCAGCCCAGATGACTGAAAAGTAACGTAATGCAAAGTAACTAAATAATGCAATAATTTACCTCAAAAAAAAAAAAAAAGCATTACACTTAAAAGTAGCTTTCCCCAAACCGCAAATCACATTGTACAAATAAAATGCAATTGAAACTTGTTTCATAGAATCATGGCAAGTAACAGAAAAGTAATGTAATGCATTACTTTCCAAAGAAAGCAACTAAGTAATGCAATAAATAACTTTTTTATAATGCAACTTTTTTTTAAAAGTAGCTTTCCCCAACACTGCAAATCACATTGTACAAATTAAAACTCAATTGCCACTTGTTTCATAAAAACGCAACTGGCGCAACTAATTTGAATGAATTCGTATAATCTCATCCGTACGTTTTTGTACGATTTGCCTATTCTCAAGTGACAGTTAGATTCAGGCAAGGGGTTTGGGCTGAATCTTCATGCTTATGTTGTAAGTTTCAAACCGCTCACATTGTACAAAAAGAGACAACCTTGTAAATAGTTGTGCTTTCTCATGAGATTGGGTTTGTATATCAATCCGCTCACCCTGACTGAAACCGGCACTACTTTCATGTCTCCCGTATCACACCGTAGATTCTTGCAATTCATAAAAATGAAACTGCTGCCATCTAGCCTCAGTTTTTAATTGTTTGTAGTGTAAACAACCCCAGAGACCTTTAGTATTAATATTACTGTAATGTTGTAGTGTTCACCACTTGTTGCTAGTGTGTTTTTTAGGGACTATTTTTCATAGTGGAAGCTTATATGCAACTAAAATTGTTACAATATTTAAACTAAAATCAGTATTTTATATCCACAATTGTTTTTTTTAAATTGTTGAGTAGATTATTAATATGCAAGATAATGAATAGGAAATTGCAAAATAAACATCTTCCATATTGACTGACATTCGACTCTCATGTAGTTGTTTTTGAGGGCACAAAAACCCAGAATAATCTCTAAAATATTAGGTCTACTTGACCTCAGCCACAAAACATTTTAGGTAAAATAAAATTGTCTGTACTTTAGAGTCCCATTAAGTCCTCAAACTCAATCATCTGTTTTCCATTTGCATGGTGGGTTAATGTGGGTCTGTGCATTTTCCTTTTTTTTTCTCCCTGCTTTTAATTGCTTTTCGCTCATCTTGTGCTTTAACTCAGTAAAGACACTCAACTAAAATTACCATCAGGGTTTAGCCGTAATTAGTGCTTAATTTTATCATGTTTTTGTGCTCGCGCAAACCAGTCCATTTTCTCAGCAAAACAGCACTTCATTTCCCCTCATTCGGTTTCTTAGAACGAAACAAGACGAAGAAGCTGTTTGTCTCGAGATGCATTGTACTAAGAAACCCTTTAATGTGCCTTCTGGAAACCAGTTAGCGTTTAAGAGGTTGTTGAGTTCATTTGCGTCCATCTTCAAGAAGAAAAGCCCAGCGTGCGACGTCAGTACAGGCTCTCGAAGCTTCACAGACTGCATCTGAAAAATGACTGCTCCTGGTTTCTCATGGCTTAATACGCTGTAATAAACGTCACCAGAGGGAGAAATGACTAAGGCAGCCTTTTCACGGCCACTGGAGTGTTTATCTCTGGGAACTGCGTTTTCATTCAAGCACTTTTGAGGGCAGGAAACTTTAGAATGGATATAGAAAGACCTTCATGCTGGACAAAGCACAAAGCTTGTGTCCAAACCTAATTAAGACCTTGTACAGAAAGTATTTTGTCATCATGAAGGACTGTAGCAGTGCTTCAGTCCAGCAAACATAATGAGATGCACCATGGAGTCTGAGAATCAGTCTAAACTTGCTGTTCAGTAACATGCTTTCTGAACTACTTGGTTCTGATTGGTCAATCGCGGCACTCTGCAGTTAAAAATGCTTGACCGCTAGTGACCATTGCACTAGTCTATTTATTTACTTATTTGAGAAGAAGCCGTGAAATTAAAAGCATTTTACTACTACAGTTGAGGTCAAAAGTTTAGATACACCTTGAAGAAATGTTAATTATTTTAACAAAATGAGAGGGTTCATGCAAAATGCATGTTATTTTTTTTTAGAACTGACCTGAATAAGATATCTTACATAAAAGATGTTTACATATAGTCCACAAGAGAAAATAATAGTTTGATTGATAATACTGTGTTGTTACCTGAATGATTCACAGCTGTCTTTTTTTAGTGATAGTTGTTCATAAGTCCCTTGTTTGTTCTGAACAGTCAAACTGCCTGCTGTTCTTCAGAAAAATCCTTTAGGTCCAACAAATTATTTGGTTTTCCAGCATTTTTGTGTATTTGAACCCTTTCCAACAATGACTGTATGATTTCGAGATCCATCTTTTCACACTGAGGACAACTGAAGGACTCATACGCAACTATTGCAGAAGGTTCAAACACTCACCGATGCTTCAGAAGGAAACACAATGCATTAAGAGCCTGGGGGTGAAAACTTTTGGAATTTAAAGATCAGGGTAAATTTAACTTATTTTGTCTTCTGGGAAACATGTTAGTATCTTCTGTAGCCTCTGAAGGTCAGTACTTAATGAAAAAATATGATATTTAGACAAAATAAGAAAAAATGTACACATCTTCATTCTGTTCAAAAGTTTTCACCCCCCGGCTCTTAATGTCCCGTTTTTCCTTCTGAAGCATCAGTGAGCATTTGAACCTTCTGTAATAGTTTTTACTTCTTTGTGAGACCCATATGGGACCCTCAGTTTGTCCTCAGTGTAAAAAGATGGATCTCAAAATCATACAGTCATTGTTGGAAAGGGTTCAAATACACTAAAATACTGAAAAACCAAAGAATTTGTGGGACCTGAAGGATTTTTCTGAAGAACAGTGGGCAGTTTAACTGTTCAAGACAAACAAGGGACTCATGAACAACTATCACTAAACAAAACAAACAAAAAAACACAGCTGTGGATCATTCAGGTTAAAACAAAGTATTAAGAATCAAGCGTATGTAAACTTTTGAACAAGGTCATTGTTTTCTCTTGTGGACTATATGTAAATGTATTTTATGTGAAATATCTTATTCAGGTCAGTACTAAGTAAAAAACAACATGCTTTTTGTATGATCCCTCTTATTTTGGTAAAATAATTAACAATTTGCAGATTCTGCAAGGTGTATGTAAACTTTTGACCTCAACTGTACTTGAGAAAATGCATCTTTTTTTTAAAAAAACAGGTTTAGTTATTTAAACTGAAAAATAAGAGAAATACTACAATTTCTGCAGTGAGGTCACAAAGTGGCTCATTAAAGGGAATCCCAGGTATTAAGACTTGTATGGCATAATATAATGTAAATTATGCCTCTTACTGATATATGTAGCAGAAAACCAATGAACGATTTACGTTATTTAAAAAATCCACATCATTTTATGCATATTTTGGACTATGGAGGGCACCATTATTTCAATGATGTGAAATGGTTGCACTCTGTGAGCTACTGGCACTATCTGTTGCTATTTTTACCGCAACACAACGAAAAATAAAAATTGATAAGATGACCACAGCTACTGAAAGAGCTTACAGGTGGCGATGGATATTACCGTAGGCTTAAACCAAATGCCGTACCATCGATTTTCCCCCACAAGGAGTCTAAATGCCCCCGTATATTAATTGAAATCCACGCTCAGAAACTCCTTCAGCGGCTGCGGTGTCATGACAAGCATGACAAGTTTACATCCTGCCAGGATGGCATCTAGAGTTTCTTGTCTCTGCTGTTTATAAGCTGGTTGACTAAAAGCCTCAAAGGCATCAAGGCTGAAGTGGAGAGAACAAAGACGCAGGTCGTTAGGAAGTTTTATTCACCCACAGGCATCTTCCCATTCTTTTCACCTCTTCTTATTGCTAGGAAAGCAGTGAAGACTTACATCGCTTCTCTTGTTGCCCTTTAACTGAAAATGACCAAAAGCCACACAATGTGGCATTGTATCAGTGTATTATTTTCTGAGTTGCGCTGCATTAAAAATAGCAACAGGTAGCACCAGTAGCTCACCAAGTGCAACCATTTCATGTCATCAAACTAATGGCGCCCCCTATAGTCCAAAATATGCATAAAACGTAATCTTTCATGGGTTTTCTACGACATATTTCAGTAAGAGGCATCATTATGTTATATTACGCCAGACAATTAATTACAATTAATACAAATCTGAGAGCTGCATTGCAGCTGGGCAACCTTGCGATTTTCACAAGCATTTCCAGTCTAGAAACATGTCACCCGTGAGGTGCTTCTGCACAAGGACGTGTTAAAAATCACAGCTTGAGTGTGTGTCACAGATCACCGGACACATTAGGAAAGGAATACAGCGATGCATCCTGTATGGAAACCACAGACACACCCACAATACATGGTGAGGAGGAAACATTAGTGGATGCTAGAACAGGTTGTTTGATGCAGCAGTCTGAACGGTGAGACAGCAGCACTGCCAGTGGGCGGGAGACAGACAGAGAGAGACAGAAAGAGAGAGAGAGAGAGAGAGAGAGAGAGAGACGGTTGAGGCGAGAGGGGAGGGACGGGGTGAGTGAGAACATAAGACAGAAAGGCAACGGACGATCACAAAGAGAGTAGAAAAGGAGAACAAGAGTAGCGAGGGACCAGAGGAGAAGAGAGAGAGACAGAGCAGGACAATCCGAAGCTCAAAATGCCTCCCAACTTCGCTGGCACCTGGAAAATGAAGAGCAGTGAGAATTTCGATGAACTTCTGAAAGCTCTCGGTAATATTTCATTGCATCTGTTCAGCTGAGCATCACGCTCGCCTGTCATTTCGCCTCCAGGCGTTCACGTTAGAACATCTCGAGAGATGTTTCAGACTAGATTCGGCTCTCGGGGGAAGATGTTATCATACGGCAGAACACGAGAGGGCTGATTATTCACATTTATCACGATGGGCGATGTGGTTAAAGTGGGTCATGTGCTTGTTAAAGTTAACTGAGGGCTTTGTGTTTGATGCATTCACTTGAGCGATTTTGTCTAGTTGTAAGACAGCAGAACCGTTTAGAAACGTGGAATCAGGCAGTCGGGAGCAAAACTCTGGGTGTGACAGTGACAAATCTGACATTTATGCAATTGGTAGATAGATTGTATTATATCTATATGCATGCTTTTTTTTTTTGCATCAAACCCATTATGGTGGTGTTGCAAGCACTTTGCTCTAACAGTTGAGCTGAGGAACAATTTTATTGCTTTTTCAAAGCTTAGGATGCTTAATGTTGAGCTTAGTTCATTTAATTAAAGAAAATTTTTATTTTTTATTTTTTGTTCAAGTTTAACTAATTGTATGTGCTTTGTTATTTTAGTATTTCGTTTTTTTACATTTAATTAATATTTAAATATATCTATTTTGCTTTTGTAAATAATACATTGTACTATTTGTAGTTTTTTGTTTTTTTAAATGAAAAAAAGAAAAAGACAAAAATTATTTTTAGCTTTCAGTACTTCAACTTGTTTAATTCAGGTAGTCACCAAGGCAATTTTCTAAATTAAAAACACACACACATATATATATATATATATAATTTAAAAATATATTTAAAAAATTATTTTTAGCTTTGTTTTTAATCATTTTAGTACTTCAACTTGTTTAATTCAGTTAGTCACAAAGGCAATTTTCTCATTTTTGTTTAAATGTTTTAAGTTTATAATTAATTTTACAGAATTACTTTTTAAGTTGTTTTAGTTTTATTTAATAATAACAACACTGTCTCAAAAAGTATTCACCAATACCAAAATTATCGACATACAATAAAAGTATAGAGAAAAACGTAAAAATAGGAGAATTTAATGAAAAATGTCTTGGTTTTTTTAAGCAAATCTCCCTATTTTGTTCCTAGGAAAGCAAGCACAGCCGTTTAAAAAAAAAAAAAAGCATTAATATTTAAATATTTCTATTTTGCTTTTGTACATAATAAATTGTACTATTAGTATTTTTTTATATAATTTTTTTAATAAAAAATAAAATGTTTATAAAATATTATTTTAAAAAAATATTTATGTTTAGCTTTATTTTTAGTTTTTAGTTATTTCAGTACTTCAGCTTGTTTAATACAGTTAGTCACCAAGGCAGTTTTCTAATTTCTAATTTTTGTTTAAATGTTTTAAGTTTATATTTAATTTTATAGAATTATTTTTTAAATAATTTTAGCTTTAGCTAATAATAACAACACTGCCTCAAAAAGTACTCACAAATCAAATTTTCCACATACAGTAAAATTATAAATAAAAAATATAAAAATAGGAGAATTCAATGAAAAATTTATAGGTTTTCTTAAGCAAAAACGTCTCCTTTTTGTTCCTAGGAGAACAAACGCAGTCTAGGAAATGTTAAAAATATATTGTTTTCATTTTTTCTTACCAATGTACAGGTTTAAAATGGGTTTTATTGAGCTATTACACTATTTTGTGAGATTTATGATTTTGCATGATGTAAAGGAGTTGCATTACACTGTTTTTGGACTGCAAACTGATCTTAATGTGGCAAATTCTTCCAAATGTTGCTGGTTTTAAACCACAAATACTGAATCTCCCTTAAGTGGATACCAGCATGAAGTGAGGAACACCCAGAATGAAAGAGAAATGATGAACTCACTCACCCGCTAACGCCATTCTGTAAAAACCGTGCTACGGTCCAAACCAAAGCAAAACTTTTCAAACACTCCCAGAATTCCTCAGATTCATCCTGAGGGATCCTCCATCATTTCTGGAGTTTTGCATGGCAGAGAACTGAAACAACATCTTCTGAGGACATTATAATTTAAGAGAACGGCAAGCCTGGAATTATGTTAAATTAGTATCGAGGCTAAAACAACAGTCTAGGATAGCAGAGGGTTTTCTTAGTATTTCCGCTGTGAAATACAAGTGAATGCTTTTTCTCATTCCTTTCAATTTTACAATCTGCATATTTCACACAATGGGCTAAAAGTATGTACTTCACCGACGAATACAGCTTTGTGTTTTGCTTGTTGGTTAGTTTAGTTTAGCTAATTTAATTACTTTAAAATGCATTATTATTTTACTCTTTGATTCATAAAGTTTAAACTGCAACCCAGGTGTGAACGCAATGCTCCGGAAAGTGGCTGGTGCTGCTGCAGCCAAACCGCACGTGGAGATCCGACAGGACGGAGAGCAGTTCTACATCAAGACCTCCACTTCGGTACGCACCACTGAAATCAACTTTCGTATCGGAGAGGAGTTTGACGAAGAGACGGTGGACGGCAGGAAATGTAAGGTGAGTCACAGCGACGACTGACAGCAGAAACGAGACACTGACCTGCTGAGCTTCACAGCGAGCAGTTAAGCCCCTTAAAAACCACCTGAGCTCCAGAACACATAAACAACAGCCGTTCGATAACTACAGGACACAATTACAGATGGATGAAGATTAAAAACGAAATGCAACTCAAAATCTCCAGCAGAATTAACATCAAGTAGCAGCTAAATTTAACTGTAAGGAATATGAGTTTGAGTTAAGCTTGCATTATTTTCTTATTCTTCACATATAAAAAAAAGAGATTTCTTTCCATAAAATGAAATTCTTTGTTTAAATTATTTTCAAAAAGAAATTTTCAATGGTATATATATATATATATATTTCTTCAACTGGATTCATAATTTCAAATAGCGCTGTATATTATATTTTTAAAATCTAGAATCTAAATACACACACACACACACACACACACACAAATAAAAAACAAAACAATATGTGAATAAAAATACCAATATATATACATATAAATACATTTATAATAAATATAAATATATTTTCAAAATATAATTTAAATATTTTTTTAATTTACATAATTTCAAATAACACTGTATATTATATTTTTAAATTTTATTTACATTTTCTTTTATTGAATATAATTAAATTTTTCATTTACATAATTTCAAACAGCACTGTATAATATATTTTAAACATTTTCTTAATTTAATATATTACATTTTTATATATAAATATATACACACATATAAATAAAAATGCAATAAATTAAAAAATACCAATATATTAACATTTACAATATTATATATATACACACACACACAATATTCTTTCTCTCTCTCTCTCTATATATATAAAATTCAAAAATATAAAATATTTAAAATACAAAATATATTAACATATTACAATATTATACACAGAAACAAACACACACACACACAAAATATACATACACAATATTTTCTATATATTTACACAAAATATGTATACAAAATGTTATATATATATATATATGTGTGTGTGTGTGTGTGTGTGTGTGTGTGTGATTTTTATGTATTTTTTAATTTCAAATAACACTGTATATTATATTTTAAAATTTATTTTTAAAATATATATATATTTTTTCAAATATAAACACACAAATTATATATATATATATATATACTTTTTTTACTTAATCAAAATAACCCAACTGCAGTTTGATTGAGATTAATTGCACAATGAAAAAACATTATTTTTGAAAACTGTTATCTGTTTTTGCAAATTAACTCTTCATATATTATCTATATATTAGCCTATTAGCCTTTACATGGTTACTGACATTTTTGACATTTAGAGATTTTTTTCTGATTAAATACGCTGTTTTCTGTTTTCTGAAAAAATACGTTGAAATGTTAAAGAATTACAAAATTTGCCATCTTTTGAGGGACAAGTAGTTTATTTATTCCTTTATACATGAGTAAACTTGTACCCTTCTTGCTTTTTAGAATACCTTTTTTTTTTGCTTAAAATTTTACATTGTAATGTTTTGATTGTTTTTAAATGACTGTGGAGAACATTAATGGGAAAAACACACTTCCGAGAAACATTTCTCAGCAAGCACCTATACCAAAACAAAACACTGTTAATGGAAACTGCTGTTTTTCGACTAATATCCCCAGACATCATGGACTCTGATTTCAGAAGATACTCCGGCAGACACGTTTATGTAGATTTACATTAGTTCACCTCGCATCCACCAGGACAAATTAGCCACTAATGTGAGCATCAATTTCCTCAGCATGAGTTTGTCCATCTACTCTAATGCCCCTTCAGATGAATCTTAATCTCTCCATATCATCTTAATCAGGCCTTCACATGTTTTGCAGAGGTGCAGTTTTTTGTTGTCCAATTCCACCCTGTAACCCGAGCAGATCTAGCGATCCATCCATTTACGTTCAACAAAAGCCATCCTACACAATAAAATCTAGAACCTCATCCATAAAACCGAGAAGCAAAACTCTTAGATTTTATTTCCCTGACCTTAACGGTGTCATCTCACCAAGGAAAATGATGGCGTCATCAAACTGTGAGAAACCTAAATCTGGTTTCAGACTGCAAAGCTCAGCAAAGAGTGAGTTTTCATGTACTTTTCGTACATGAAAACCCAAAAACAAGACAAGGGCAGGAGGGTCGCTAGTTGCAACTACACTCTTAAAAATAAAGGGTTTGTAAAGTGATGCCATATAAGAACCATTTTTGGTTTGCTAAAGAACCTTCCAGTGAACAGTTCTTCAAAGAAGAATTTATTTTTTAAAAAACCTACACATTTAAAACGAAGGTTCTTTTTTGGCACTATGGTTCCATTAAGAACATCCTTGGAACTTTTCCATTCCACAAAAGGTTCTTTATGGTATAAAAAGGTTATTTGAATTTGTAAAATGTTCTTCACTTTCTTTTAAAGGAGAAGTTCACTTCCAGAATGAAAATTTCCTGATAATTTACTCATGTCATCCAAGATGTTTATGTCTTTTTTTCTTCAGTCACACAAAATTAAGGTTTCTGAGGAAAACATTCCAGGATTTTTCTCCATATAGTGGACTTCAATGGTGGCCAACAGTTTGAATTGCAGTTTCAATGCAGCTTCAAAGAGCGAATGCTAACCGAGCGTTTGTGGTTAAAATGTGTATAAATATCAAACGTTTCTCTAGATAAGACCCTTATTCCTCGGCTGGGATCGTGTAGAGCCAAGCTGCACTGAAGCTGCTCTTTGGACCTTCAAACCGTTGGCCACCACTGAAGTCCACTATATGGAGAAAAATCCTGGAATGTTTTCCTCAGAAACCTTAAATAAAAAAAAGGTTTATTTGGGAACCCAAAATGGTTCTTCTATGGCATAACTGCAAAAAAACCTGTATGGAAACATTTTCCACTATAAAGAACCTTTTGTGTAATGGAAAGTTTCCATAGATGTTAAAGGTTCTTCATGGAACCATCAATACCAACAAAGAACCTTGTAGATGTCACATTAATTCCCAAGTCTCAAAATCAATTGAACTGCCTACCTAGACAACATTTTTGGACATTACAGCCACATAGCCTATAATTCCCTGAAAAGATTTCTATGTAGGCAACTCACTAGATTTTTAATTTGTTAGGGCCTTAAAAAGAACATCTTGAATCAAATGATGTAGAATAATTAGGATGATTGCTTCCCAAAAAAAAAATGTAGGCCTAGTCTTTACTTTGAGAATCCTTTTTCATGGAAATAGGTTTGTCGCGAGAAAGACAGAGACGTAGTGAAAGGACGGGCGTATAGACAGAGTTTTGACCTCATTTTGTTCTGGAACAGACAGCAGTGGGAGGGGGATTATTTGGGAGACTTGCAGCCCCTGAGAGTCGCGTAACTGTCTGTCTCAAGCATTTGGTGAACGGAGACATCGTCAAGTCAAGTGTACGTTCTGTATTTATTTATACATGTGTGTCTTTCTGACCTACCTACACGTTTGGCCACACTAAAATATCTGAAAATATCCCAAATAGCTAGCTGATTGAGAAGAGCTGAACCATCGGACCCAGGAGCACCATGAAAATTGCATACACTATTAAAAATAAAGGTTCTTTATTGACGTTGATGGTTCCATGAAGAACCTTTAACATCTATTAAACCTTTACAATGGACAAACTGGTCTTCATCATGACATAAAAACAAGTGTGTGTGTGTAGATGGTAGTGCTGTCTCATGCTGGGCACATTATTACTGAGAGCAGTAGATCAGATCCCCGCAGGCCTGACTGACACCCCATCTGCACTGCAAACGGTTGAAGTGACACGCCAAAACTACAGCGCACCCATTATAAGCAACAAAGCTGTGAGCTGCACATATGCAATGTACAACTTTCTAAATTACAATGGAAGCACTCTGAAATGTTCATACTTACATTTGTAGCTCTAAAGCGACCAGAAGTCATTAATTTTAAGAGAGAGTTGGCAATGTGAAAAAACAAACGGGTCTCATTCCCTACAGCTGTTCACACGTATGTATTTTTCAGTAAAATGTCAGAAAGTTTTTAAGCAAAGAATATCAACAAGCTCCAGTTTGTATGTCCAAAGTCATATGCACCTTTTTCTTTCACACGGAAGTAAGCCCATGGGTAAGATTTCCAGTTCATTAGCCGCTATAGAGGGTTCTATAGGTTTCACTTGCGTCATGGTTTGGTCGGTTACCCGGATGCGCGGCCATATTGGTGAAACTTGGATGTAAACAACAGCATGGATTGCACAGTTAATGTACTACTGAATACGTTTTTCTGCTAATATATGCTGTGTAAACAATGGGAAAAATGTGAGGAAGTTGCTAAATCATATAGAGAAGGACTTAGTAAGCAGAAACAGGCGCAATATTTTGACAAACTAAAGATAATAGGTAGTAAAGATATGTGCGAGCAGTATTAATTATAAAATATTAGCCTAACATTTCTCCTACCTAACTGGAAATGATAAGAACAAACACGAATGTTGTCAAGATTCTTGCCCTGGAAATCCTGGTTCACTTTGGCCAACCACAAATGCCTTTTGTTCTTCAGACAGTTTTTTTTTTTTTTTTTTTTTTTGCACTCTGCTCTTTGATTTGTTGTAACTTTTGGCAGTCTATAGTAGCTACTCCAAATGTTTTTCCCAGTCTGACTGAGTAGTACAGCCCAAAACATGACAATAATTAACCATTTTAAGCAGCAATAATCAGAAAAAAATGTAAGTTTTGTTCAGTTCAGTGGCGTATATGTCCCGCCAATATGGCCGGTTGATGACGCGTCAAGAAAAAAACTCTAGGTTTCGTGGCGTTTTGAGTTTTCCTTTAAGCTTTATAGGATTTTGGGTAAATTCAGAAAGGCCCCTTTTCTAAACAACCCCGTTATAGCTTCCCAAAGGGTAAATTTAATAATTATTGACCCAGAGAGTGCAGAGAATTATACTGCTGTTTTTTTTTTTTTCCAGATCTAGGAATAGTTCACAAAAGTAGATTTTTTACATATTCTCAATCATCTAACAAAAGATTTGATTGACAGCAGCGGTTCTATAGGAAAAGACTGTGCACACCGATTTCCATGTTGAAAGGACAAATGATTGCGCAGATATAGACATTTTTATTTTTTCCCCCCTCTAATAGTGCCACCAAGTGGCCAAGCTCCACAATTTTTTCCTATAACCTAAGATTGAGCTCTTACATAAGCGTTCTCAGTTTGGCAAAGATATCTCATTCTGTTCAGGAGTTATAGGCATAACTTGCCCTGCCCCTTTCGAAAGTTTTGACGCCCCTTTGCGACAGTGATTCGAAAGTTAAACTTTTTTTGATTATTATTAATATTTACTCTCCAGAGAATCTTTTTTCAGTGGTTTGGTTCTGATCGGGCGAAAAACCTAGGACTAGTTCGCAACAACATAAGACACTTTAGCCTGCGACTGACGGTTTAGGAGTTATGAGTGATTTCGTACTTTTGTTCGCTGTAGCGCCCCCATCAGGCCGAATGGGGTGAACCTTGGTGACATTGTAGATGGCATGAGTACTACCATCCCTCCAAGTTTCAAGTCTCTATGACTTACAGTTTGGTCTGCACAATCAGTTTTACGTGGAGATCGATGATCCGTGACCATTCTGACAATTACAATAGGGTCAGTTACAACATAACGTTGCAGTAAACAGTAAAACTGTTTGCACTACAAACCAGTGTGCTCATAATTAAGATAATATATTAAAATAATAAGGTAAGACACACCAATTTGCAATATCAAGCAGCAAAAAAGCTGTTTTGCACGGCTGAATATAGCTGGACGCAGATGAGACCAGAAGCCACATCCATAAAATTTACAAATGGCCACGTCCACTTTTACAGAAGAAAAAGGTGGATAGTCAGTGTAAACACACTACTCACATTACAGTATAAAATGACACAGAATAGTGTATAAGCAAAGACTATAGAATACCTAAGACGTGTCACTCGTACAGTTTTGAATGGGGAAAAATGCAACGCTCAATATGGCCGCGAAGCCCCGCCTTCTTAATGAAAGAGCCAATCGTTGATTAGTAAAGTCAGCGCGTCACTGCACCTGCCGTTAGAAGTCCCGTTTGCTGTAGAAACAGTCAGCGTTCTGAGACGTGTGCTCAATATTGCGTATGCGCACTAGCTGATCTAATATGAAAAATAAGCTTTTTTAACGCTATTGGAGCATAAGGAACAATATTTATGAGGCAGTTGTTGTCAAATTTCATTGGTGATTTCAAATATGACATTTAATCGTAAGCTTGGTGAACAGTTTTTGGTGAAACAGAATTTGATGTTTCCCTGTTCAAAGAGATAGGAGCTGCACTTGCCTGTCCGAGAAGCATTTCAAAGATGGCTGCCAACTTGCCTTAAAGGGACTTTGGTACGCTGCTTATATTTCAATGCGGAAATAAGCTGTTTTCTGGTAATGTGTTAGACTTCCTGTTCATAATCTGCTATAGATAAATAACGAGAAGAATACTGAAGTGCAGTAAACAGTAAAACAGTTTGCACTACAAATTATTGTCTTCATAATTAAGATAATACATTAAAAAAGTTTGGTAAGACACACCAATTTGCAACATCAAGCAGCAAAACGAGCTGTTTTGTACAGATAAACAGCTGGACGCGGATGAGACCTGAAGCCAGACACGTTAAATTTACAAACGGCCCCTCCCACTCTTTTGACAAAAATAAGGTGGATAAGTAGGCAAATTGTGACGCACCTGTTTGTTGTGTGTAGGCGCTTTGCTACTCTCGAAAATCTCGCTACGCAAGTGCGCATGCTCTGTGACAAGGTTGCCAGGTTTTCGCAACAAAATCCGCTACTCGTTTTGGTGGGGATCCCCCTAAAAATCGCGTTCTGGAGTTAAAATATGCGCATTTTAGGGGCTAAATATCGTTAGGTCGGCTTAAACTCGCGTCAAATGTGTTAAAGTAGCCCAATTCCGCGGGAAAACCACGGACTTGGCAACACTGCTTTGTGAGTGTGTGCGGGAGAAAGAACGAACACGAGCGGCTACGGAACGAAGGTAAGAACAAATTTATGTGTGCACACACCTGTGAAACGGAAATTTTGCCGGCGAACTTTTTCTTCGCACATAAATACATACATTGTAGGAAATAATGAAGAAACAATGCTAGCTATTTGTGTGCTGTCACAATAAATATAACTTTTTGAACGCTGTGGTCTTCTACTGTATTACTAATGGCGGCATTTTATAAAAATAAGACATTACAGTCCGTTGTTTACCTCAGTTGTCCTGTTGTCGTTGGGGGGGCAGAGACGTTAGCAGACAGGGGGACTCGAAGTAATACAGCCGTTCTCAGGGCCGGTTGCTATAGAGACAGACCGCTCACCTGCCACAGGGCAGAAGGCTGAGACTAACCGACCGTCAGGGAGAGAAAATGAGACGGCGAGAAAAGATGGGTGGCCAAGCTAAGCTAATCGACTTCTGGAGCTTTTATTTTTTGGGAGAACAGAGACTATACACACACCATCACTATTTTCTTTCATTTCAGCTTCTGTGTTTGTATTATTAGTTCGTTTTTCTTCGTTTTCACTTTGTTACTTTATTGCACAGACTCTCATTGTCTAAGCTGCAGATGCTTTAACAATGCAAATGTATGCTCTTAGTGTTTGTCATGCCAATAAAGCGCATTAAACAGACAGAGAGAGGGATGATGGGATGTTTGGTTTATATTGCATGCTTTACTAGAGGAGTTTTATGATTTAGTTGGCTGCACATACATTTACATTATGCATTTGGCAGATGCTTGTATCCAAAGCCACTTAAAAGTGCATTCAAAGTACATTCGATCATCATGTGCATTTCAGTCAGCGCCATGCTGTTCCAGTTGAGCTAAATATGGGTTTTCGGATCCTCACTGCATCCCAAAGTTATGGCAACCACAGATTAATGCTCCATCAATATGGGATACTGGTTAAGGAGCAGTGGATTTCTTCATTGCGTTTTACTCTGTGTCCTGGTTAATGCACAGAGCTAAGATTGTAAATGAAGATGTTTGTGTGTGTGTGTCTGTGTCAAGAGTTTTTGTTAGTCTGAGCGAGACGAATGAGTGTGTCAGGACGCTCTACAGTGTCTCATTTTAAAGGGATTTTAGATCAAGCTGCATAAATTAGTTTAAAGACAGTGCCTGGGGCCAGAGAGAGAGAGAGAGAGAGAGAGAGAGAGAGAGAGACGAGAGCGAGAGACAGGCACAAAGAAGTGATATGAACGGAGTCTGATTGCTGATGCTGTTTTGCTGCAGTTCTCCGACACCGTTCATTTATCTGGGCACTCCACATACATCCAAATGAGCAAATTTACTGAGCTGTCTCAATGAGGACATACCATGGACTTCTACTGTTTTATATTTTATGTTTATAAATGAACTAATCATTTAGAATATTTATATTTCTGTATTTATTAATAAAAAAGATACATTATATACAGTATACTACACTGAAAAAACGGTTTAAGATTTACTTTCCATTCAGAAATTGCTAGTATTGAAGTAGAAATACTAAAATAGTATTTTCTTGTAAAACCTACCACAATAATCTTGATGTTTTAATAGGGTATATATTTATATTATACATGTAAAATTACATTTCATTCTTCTTTGTGGAATAAAAAAAGTAATTTAATTTGATATACATATTGTTTTTCTAATCGAAGATGTCCCTAAACTATATAACTGTAATTCAACTATAAAACTATAATTATAATTATAACAACAACAACAACAAAAAAGTACTGAAGTTGTGAATAAAATCCTGGGCACTCTTTGAAATATAATGAAAGTGAATAGGGACTGGGACTGTCAAGTTCCAAAATGACACTTTTTTGTCCGATTCAACAATGAATCATTCTTTTGAGTCAAATCAAGGAATCATTTGATCCGATTCACAAACTTAGTTTGAATGATTAGTTCTGGAATTAATCTGACCGTTTCTCAAATTCAAATCATTGAATCGATGAGTTGAATTCATCAGATCAGATTGATTCTAACGATTCAGACTCTCATTAAAATGCTATGTATTATGTTTTCAATACCTAGATTTCCCTACACGTTCACATATGCAATCTTTGATCATATATAAAAGTAAAAAATCCTTTTAACACAGCAAAAGATAATAATAGATTTAGCACTTGACACGCAAGAATGAATTGTTCAAGAACTGTCTAATCACTAATTGATTTCTGAACGAATCGTTCAGTTTCTGCAGTGGTTAACAGAGCACTGGATGTAGGGCTGTCACTAACTATTTTGGTAACTGAGTAATCTGTAGATTATTCTGACGATTAATCGAGTAATCAGATAATTATAGATTTTTTCTAGTAATAAAAATATACAAGAAAAATACATATAAAATATATACGTATATAAAATATATAAGTGAACAATAACCTTTAAAATGACTTAAAAACATAGCAATGAGGCAATAATTAGTTCAAATAATGTATCAAAAGCAAATAATCATGGTTTTATTGAACAAAACTGTTAAAATACATGTATTATAAACAATAGAGCTAATGTACATTATGCATTATAACAAATGCCTGCAGAGGGCACCAACGGCCTGACGATTGTTTTTACACTTTACTCCGCAATCTAATCCGTGTTTAATATTGACTAAACAACATTTGATTCAAATGTCCACTTAATCTTTAATATTTGGCCATTTCTCTATGATAGAAAAGCTGCAGCCACTGTAATTCCCTGAATATATGGACATCAAAACGTGTAAACTCTGTGTGGGGGTTTAAACTTTTATTTTGAAATTGCTAACAGTTAGCATATTGAGATATTTATGTATTCTCCTGTGTTTGCGTAGGTTTATAAACGAGTTACCTTACAAATCTGATAAAATTGCTAATGTTGCTTTTCCAGATGAACGTTATAATAAACCCAAACTCATAACAACATACAGAGATGGAGTTTGAGACGCTCCACACATGTAAAAGATAACAGTTTGTGAAGCACATACTTAACCTACACGCGTGTAAACAATTAAAGCGCATCTATTCATTTACTGAATCACAGCGTTTGTGCATTGTTAATAGCATTATGCTTCATTATGATTTTTATACGGGTTTATTATGTTGAATGCTCCACTTCCGGTATTTTGCCGATTACTCGATTTTAAAAAAATCGAATACTCCAATAGAATCGAGGAATTGTTGCAGCCCTAACTGGATGCATAGATTATAAGTTAATAATCATATTTACAGATACTGACAGAAATTTTCGGTCTGCAGAGTTTGGCCACGTGGGAGACAGAGAATAAAATGTACTGCAAACAGACGCTGGTGGATCAAGACGGACCCGTTACATACTGGAGTAGAGAGCTGCGTGGAGACGAACTGATCCTGGTGAGAGACACAAAAACACCATATCTAAGACTTCTTTTACAAGTCTTCATTTCGTTTCATTTAAGTATCAACTTTGTTATAAAGAAGGGACTTGATCCTGACTAAAACTCGCAGCCTCGTCTACTATTTTAGAGACTGAAAAGGAAATGGTTGTTTCTGGTGTTCACTTCTCCAGACAGGAGGGGCTGGATGAATTTACAGCCTCCATGGCTGAACATGGCAGTGTTCATTTGAGGGATCACTGTGATCATATTTTATGACTTCAGACAGGAAACAGCTTATGGGTTTATTTCCATATAGCTTAACATTAAGACAGAGAGAGAGAGAGAGAGAGAGAGAGAGAGAGAGAGAGAGGGAGAGAGAGAGATGGTGGGTGTGAGATGTTTAATGGAGCAAATCGATCTGAGAGGAAGAGAGCAGCTCACAGGCTGCTTTTCTCACTTCTGTCTCATGCGACTCGCACTCCGGGTGTCCTTCACATGAAGTTTTGACCACAAAAAAAAGTGCAAAATAGAGAATAAACATCTTTTTAGAAAGAAAATGTGGATTGTCATGCTTAGGTGGTTAAACTATATTTTATTTTCTATTCATTTTCTGTGGAGTTTATCAAAATTGGGCAAATGTCTAAGTTCTGTACACTCTGATTTGTATCATTTTATTTATAAAAAATTAATACAATACAATACAATACAATAGCTTTGGTAACAGGGTTGAATGGTTGAGCTTGACAAATGTACTCTACACTACAATTTGTGTAAAAATTGTTAAAAATATTGAATTGTTTTGCACTTTCACTGTTAAAATATGAACAACCCATCCTAAAATTATTATACTATTAAAAATGATTATACAGGTATAATAGTTATTATTATACACTACCGTTCAAAAAAAAATTCTCAAGAGCTTAATATTAGATGGATTAAAGCAGTGTTTCTCAACTCCAGTCCTCAAGGCCACTGCTCTGCACATTTTGTATGTCTCCCTCATTTAACACACCTGATTCAGATCATCAGCTCGTTAGGAGAAAGATCCATGAATTGGACTGCGTGTGTCAGATTCAGAAACATACAAAATGTGCAGAGCAGCTGGCCTCGAACACTGGAGTTGAGAACCACTGGATTAAAGGATGCATTAATTTGATAAAAAGTGACATTTCTAACGTTACAAAAATGTTGAAAATGACGTTCTTTTGAACTCTGTTAATCAAATAATTCTAAAAAGAATTTAGCATGAGTTCTACAAAAGCAGCACAACTGTTTTTGACATTAATAATGAGAAATGTATGGAAGCCCATTTAAAAAATGGACAAAAAGATTATTGCGACGCTTTATCTCATAATTCTGACATTTTTTCTCAGAATTATGATATAAACTCACAATTTTCAGTCATAAAGTCAAAATTGCGTGATATAAACTCGCAGTTCTGACTAATAAAGTCAAAGTTGTGTGATATAAACTCACAGATGTGAAAAATAAAGTCAGAATTACGGGATATAAACTTGCAATTGTGAGAAATAAACTCAGAATTGTGAGATATAAACTCACAATTTCACTTTTTTCTCAGAGTTGTGTGATATAAACTCACAATTCAAACTTTTTTCTAAGAATTGCGTGATATAAATTCACAATTGTGAAAAATAAAGTCAGAATTGCAAGATAATGAACAATTTTGACTTTTTTCCTCAGAATTGCGTGATATAAACTCACAATTGTGAAAAGGTCAGAATTGCAAGATAAAAGCTCACAATTCAAATTTTTTTTCCCTCAAAATTGCAATATAAACTCACATGAAAAATAAAGTCAGAATTGTGGGATAAAAATGTGCAATTTTGACTTTTTTTCTCCGAATTGCGATATAAACTCACAGATGTGGAAGATAAAGTCAGAATTGCCAGATAAAAATGCGCAATTCTGACTTTTTTCCTCAGAATTGTGATATGAACTCACAGATGTGGAAAATAAAGTCAGAATTGCGGGATAAAAATGCACAATTTTGACCTTTTTCCTCAGAATTGCGATATAAACTCACACATGTGAAAAATAAAGTCAGAATTGTGGGATAAAAATGCGCAATTTTGACTTTTTTCCTCCGAATTGCGATATAAACTCACAGATGTGGAAAATAAAGTCAGAATTGTGAGATAAAAATGCGCAATTCTGACTTTTTTCCTTAGAATTGTGATATAAACTCACAGATGTGAAAAATGAAGTCAGAATTGTGGGATAAAAATGCACAATTTTGACTTTTTTACTCAGAAATGCGTGACAAACTCACAATTGTGAAAAGGTCAGAATTGCAAGATAAAAACTAACAAAATTCTACATTTTTTCTCTCAGAATTGCGATATAAACACACGTGAAAAATAAAGTTAGAATTGCAAGATAAAAATGTGCAATTTCCTTAGAATTGCGTGATATAAACTCACAATTGATAAAAAAAAAGTCGGAATTGCAAGATAAAAACTCACAATTCTGACTTTTTCCTCAGAACTGCATGATATAAACTCACATTTGCGAAAAATAAAGTCAGAAATTAGATAAACTTTTTCTCGCAAATGTGAGTTTATGTCTCAATTTTGACTTTTTTTAAATTGTAAGATATAAATTCATAATTGTGAGTTATATATATTTTTGCAATTTTACAGTTTTTTTTCTGTATTTTAATCAAATAAAAGTTGATTAGTCATACCAACCACAAGCTTTTGGCAGTGTATGTTTAGTACAAAGAGTGAAGATCATTTTAATTAAGAAACTTGTTTCTATTTAGGATACAAGAAAAGCTTGCTACGATATAAACCTTAGAAAAACAAAAGTGTCGACTGTTTTATTCCAAAAATGTCAGTCCACCACAATACATAATGTGTGAAATGACATTGAAAGAGAGAAAAAAAAGACTCTCCTGTGATGGATGTCCACTGTTGGACATTATCGTAAGACAAGTTCAATAAACTTGTGAGAGTGTAAAAAGAGTTTATTTTCTAAAAGTCCACAGGGCCGAAAGTGGTAATTCTTGGAGAAACCTCCATATGTGGGCCTTGGTCCAAATTCAACAATAAAATAAGAGCATCATGAATCGGTTCCAAGACAGACACTCCTGACGGCCGACCCCTGAGAGCGAATGTCAGACGCTTATTCAGGCTGAACACAAGAATGTGAAGGACTGTCCAAAACAAGTTCAGGTTTTGACCCAAATCAGAACCGCTCACTTTAAATCTGACAGTCGGCCGCTTGACATTTCTCACGGTTTGCTAAGTGAATTCAGAGCTCGATGTCTGCAGAACAACAATCCCAGAATGCAGCGCTGATTGTCTTTGGCGTTTCCCTGCAAATCTAGGGCACATTTCCATAAAATAAATGCGCTTTGTTTAGTTTAGTCCAAAATTTAAGCACAAAAGGGATTACGGACAGCTCCGATTGTCTTTATTTCATAACCACAACATAATGCAGGATAGACGCTCGGATGATCATCTCTGCAAGAGCTTAAAGAAAATGTCTTTGTTCCTTTCTCTCATTCTCAGATCTTTGGGGCCGACGATGTGGTTTGCACGAGGATTTACGTAAGAGAATGAGAAGAAGTGGAGACAGCGACCTTGAAAAAACGCAACCAAACAGCCCTGCATCCTGAGAAACCTTCTGTCTAGAAAAACCAGAGCCCTTCATTGCATGTCAGGCAGTGAACATGCATCCTTGCAGTGCATTGTGGGATTTCATTATTCGTCATTCTGTTTGTTTCTCTCTCTTTGTCCGTTTCTGACACAGATATGTGTATTGCAAACAAAAACAGTAATAAAAATGGAAACGAACATCAGTGCTTCTCTCTCTGTCATGTTTTTTGGAGGTTTAAAATAGTCTTTTTTAAGTTCCACTAGAACCTTTGATTCTTTAGAAAACTGTCATGTACTGGTGCCTTTAAAGAGGCTGGAAACCAAAACTGCTAAGATAAGCTCAAGAATCCAATGTGGTAAAAAACAGAAGATGGTTCATTGCCGAACTAATGAGTCTTATGCAGAGAGACAGTTGTTGTGTCATTAGACACAGACTCTGGCCCGCAGTCAGACTCAGGCGGGTGGCAGACGCAGATAAGCTACAGACGGTTTCACCCTTTAAGGGACGTGATGCTGAAATGAGTGAATCAGATTTAGCGGGTGTCATTCTCAGGGGGAGCTATTATGTGAATTTCCCTAAACAGAACGGAAATCCAAACGCACAGACAAAGAGGCGGTTTTAAAGCTTAAATCCTGACAAAGGGATGCCAAACACCCTGTCTACACAGAGTGCGTAATGCAGCACAACCAAACTACAATGCTACATATTATGATCAAAAAAAGCTTTCTACACTAATAATGGGCGATTTTTAGTTTTTAACGTGTGCACTTGTACAATAATACTTGAGGACCTGTGATGATCTATGAAGCTTTCTACACTTCAAAAAGGAAATGAAAATGATGGCTGGATGGATGGATCGATAGATAGATAGATATATATATAGATACATACATGGATGGACGGACAGATATACAGACAGATAGATACATAGATAGATAAACAGACAAACACAGATGGATGGATGGATATATATATAGATGATAGATAGATAGATAGATAGATAGAACTACAGAATGAAAGACTGAATGCTAGACAGAACAACAGACTGATAGAACTATAGAATGAACAAATGAAAAATAGATCTACAGAACGACAGATTGAACGATTGACAGAACGATGGAATGATAGAATGATAGAACAGTACGATGATGGATAGACAGATAGATAGATAGATAGATAGATAGATAGACAGATAGATAGACAGATAGATAGATCTACAGAACGACAGACTGAATGATCAACAGAATGATGGAATGATAGAATGATAGAACAGTACGATGACAGACAGATAGATAGATAGATAGATAGAACAACAGACAGAATAGTACGATTATAGATAGATAGTTAGATGATAGACAGATAGATAGATAGATAGAACTACAGACTGAATGATCGACAGAATGATGGAACGATAGAATGATAGAACAGTACGATGATGGATGGATAGATAGATAGATAGATAGATACACAGAACTACAGAATGATAGAACTATAGAACGAACGAATTAATGACTGATAGATACATAGATATAGATAGAATGTACATTGATAGAACTACAGAACCACAGATTGAATGATCAACAGAATGATGGAACGACAGATAGAATGATAGAACAGTATGATGATTGATAGATAGTTAGATGATAGATAGATAGATAGATAGATACACAGAACTACAGAATGATAGAACTATAGAACAAGCAAATGAAGGACAGATAGATAGATAGATAGATAGATAGATAGAACACTGATAGACAGAACTACAGAACTACAGACTGAATGATCAACAGAATGATGGAACGACAGATAGAATGATAGAACAGTACGATGATAGATAGATAGATAGATAGACAGACAGACAGAGAGATGCTGAAAGTTGAGGCAAAACTTCTGACTGCACATTGGTACAGCATGGTTTGTTGAGGACGACTGTGTGTGGGAGAGATGGAGCTGTTTTGGCCTGTGGCTGCAGTGAGATCAAAGCTGATGGATGAGGCAATATATCACTGCGCTGAGAAACACAGGATAGAGATTCTCCTCTTCCTCTCTCTGTCTCGCTCCTCGCAAACAGTGACGACAATACAAACCAGAGTCAAGATCATGCTCAGAGTTTCAGACAGTGTTACTGATACTGTGTGTGGTCCTCACATGAAGAGAAAACCTCAGACTAACTACCACATAGACGGTTTATAGAGTGTGTAATTTAACATAGCCAGATTTTGACGTATGGCAAAAAGCCCGACCTTCACTGCCGCTTGTTCTGGCTAAGAACCGTACACTTAGTAGACAGAAAGAGTTGACCTGACTAACATAGGTGAACAACCACATTTAATATATTTTTTTAACATGACAGGATTTTTATTTTTATAAGGGCGATCCATTTAATCAAAACACACCTGTTTCATTTACGATTTTTGTATCCATAAAACATTACCAGCTACGAAAAGCGTTTTGTGAGACCTCTGTTCTGGCAACACACCTGCTCAGCCAATAAAAAAACGTGAACGTTCAGCTCAATTCCCGCTTTTAATATAAACGTCTCAGGAAGTCGTGACTCTATTGTTGCAGCCGTTCTGCGCGCCTTTGCCTTTGCTCTGGCTTAGCTCGAAGTTCTGAATCACTGTCACCAACAAACAAACCCCAAGACACGAACAACAAAGCATCAAACGCCACGGAACGATTAGTCTTCCTGCCACCAGGCTGCCAGGAGCTAAAAGCTACTCTTTCAACGCACCGTTTAACAAAACCGAACACCACAACCTCCCAAACCGCCAGTTGCCAGGTCCTCCTCACACCGCCCTGATTTCTGACCCGCTACACCGCAGAAGAATGCGTCCACAATAAACACACTCAGAAAGCCGCGCAAGTGTGCGTCGTTATGTTAATTTGATGAGGGCTTTGGTTCCGACGCTCCTTTCCGCGCTGAAAGAGCTCATTGTTGGAAACGGGCAGCAGACGGGGGCTTTGAGAAACACTGCGCGCTCTATGAGCTCGGATAGGGGTTCCCTGCAGCCCTCTAGATCTTCCGAGGGGCCCGCAGGGGCCAAAACGAGGCCAGCGCCGCTGTGAACTAAAACAATTAGAGCTCATCTGTTGTTTGAAGTGAATCTGAGGGAGTTAATGAGAAGATTTTACGCGTTTGATGCTCAAGCTATTTTGCATACTACCGATCCTAAGTAGCGTGCACAATCCGATTAGCACATCAAGCTCACGGTTTAGCTAGTTAGTATTCGCCCCTGCTGAGTGATATGGTAACTACAACGTGTATGAAAAATACGAACAAAAAAGTTTACATACACCTTTCAGAATCTGCAAAATGTTTATTTTATCAAAATAAGAGGGATCATACAAAATGCATGTTATTTTTTATTTAGTACAGACCTGAATAAGATATATCACATAGTTTACATAGTCAATAAGAAAAAATAATAGTTGAATTTATAAAATGACCCTGTTTGAAAGTTTCAATACACTTGATTCTTAATACTGTGTTGTTGCCTGAATGATCCACAGCTGTGTTTTTGGGGTTTTTTTTGTTTAGTGATAGTTGCTCATGAGTCCCTTGTTTGTCCTGAACAGTTAAACTGTCCGCTGTTCTTCAGAAAAATCATTCAGGTCCCACAAATTCTTTGGTTTTTCAGCATTTTTGTGTATTTGAACCCTTTCCAACAATGACTGTATGATTTTGAGATCCATCTTTTCACATTGAAGACAACTGAGGGACTCATGCAACTATTACAGAAGGTTCAAACGCTCACTGATGCTTCAGAAGGGAAAAACGATGCATTAAGAGCCGGGGGGTGAAAACTTTTGGAATTTGAAGATAAGGGTAAATTTAACTTATTTTGTCTTCTGGGAAACATGTAAGTATCCTCTGTAGGTTCTGAATGGCAGTACTAAATGACAAAAATATGATATTTAGGCGAAATAAGAAAAATATACATAGCTTCATTCTGTTCAAAAGTTTTCACCCCCCGGCTCTTAATGCATTGTTTTTCCTTCTGAAGCATCAGCGAGCATTTGAACCTTCTGTAATAGTTGCATATGAGTCTCTCAGTTGTCCTCAGTGTGAAAAGATGGATCTTAAAATCACTAAAATCAGATTCTGCAAGGTGTATGTAAACTTTTGACAACTGTGTTGTACCTCACTGACGTTTATTATATACACTAACAATACATTCTGAATATACTTTCTTAATCATCTTATTTTATACTACACGGAAGACGGAAAGTCATAGGTTTGGAACGACATGAAGGTGAGTAAATGATAACGATTTTCATTTCGAGTGAACTATCATTTTACCACGTCAGTCAGACCGCGACTTTCTGTCCCGCCAGAACGAAATATCAGCAAAGCAGACCAGACTTTACGACGATAAGTTTGGCTCTGCGTGACTCGAGTTTATTTGACAGTTATATCAGCTTATAGAGACGCCAGATCAGACTAATGAAGGTTCCCTCGGTATCCGTCTGTCTTTCTCCCACACTCACCTCAGACAGCGCGGTCTTTCTCTTTCTCTCTCTCTCTCGTTAGCTCTCTGCAGGAGACGCGCAGCACCTGTCAGGCCGAGCGCCCGTCACAGACACACACAACAATCTGGGTCACTCTGACTGGGCCGAAGAAAAAGCACCATCCTTCACCTGTCCAAAACAATTCTGTCTAGTCACTAACACACACACACACGGATCATTCCAGTCCTGCGGAGTCAGACGGGGTCTGCTGAGAAAACATAGCCAGACTGGATGAATTATTTTACACCTTGGTTTCGCTTCTACTTACCTGCTTAATTTTAATTTGAAAAACATCTTTATGTAAACACATATACCTACTGCAATGTAAAATTATTTTATTGACATGAACGCTGGTATAAATGAATACTTACAGCTTCAGGCATTATCCACCTTATTGTTCAACGCGGAAGTAAGCCTATGGGTGAGACTTCCGGTTCATTAGCTTTCATTATTAGAAATAAATAACGAGAAGGACAACAACGTGCAGTAAACAGTAAAACTGTTTGCATTTCAAACCAGTGTGTTTATAATTAAAATTAACCATTAAAATAATATGGTAAGACACACCAATTTGCAATATCAAGCAGCAAAACAATCTGTTTTGTACAGCTAAAAATAACTGGGCGCAATGAGACTGGAAGCCAAATCCATAAAATTTACAAATGGCCACGCCCGCTCTTACAGGTATTAAGAAAAAGGTGGATAGGATGCATTAATACTCATATAGTCTTTACTCAAAATAGAGAAAGATAAAGACTGTTTTGGAATAGCATACTACATTTTTGCAGTATCTAGTGTGTATGCTGTGAGCACTTTGCAATAAATATGTATGTCTAAAATGCATACATGACAGAAATGCACAGAATATGACACATCCCATGATGCAACGCACTTAACTTGATTTTACACTTTCATATACAAGTTTTATCAGTCACATGTATAATGACACCTCATTTGACATTATACACAAAACATAAAAATGCAAAAGGATTTTATTTTATTTTATATATATATATATATGAAGAGTTCAGATGCAAAACCAGATAAATCCATCTGACGTCTTTCTTTAAAAAACGCATTTTTATCAGGCTCAGATGTATAGCTTTCTAAGTAAGCACTGGTACTTCTGATTGGGCTGAGCCTGGTATTTTAGCGAGTTTGAAGAAAAAATATTTGATGGACGTATAATATGTGTCGAGAGCATTCACTCAGTATCATTATCTCATTTTTGACCGAGATAGCTTTTATCTGGTTTTGCAACTGAACTCTTCATATATATATATATATATATATATACTTAATATATAATACATTAATACATTAAATACATACATAATACATAATCATGTTATTACGTATTACGTTATTATAAACAATTGTGTAAACTTGTGTAGCTTTTAGTTACATTTTAAAATATTCATTACACATATAATACACGTTTTAAATATGTCAAATATATATTTGTGTATTAAATAGATTTACAAGAACATTTCTTTTAATAAAATATACTTATCAATACATAGTAATTTTTATTTAATATATAATTATTTGTATATACTACTAATATATATTAATTTATATAATATATTAATATATATTTATTTCATATTTATATATTTTAAAATATTTAATGCATATATTTTCAATAACATTTTAACATATATATATATATATATATATATATATACATATATATTCTACATATATAAATATTAATTTAAATAATATATATTAATATATATTTAGATTATTATTTATTAATTTTATATATATATATATATATAAATAATTTGCATAAACTTATATGAATTGTGTATACTTAGCTTTTAGTTACTTTCAAATTTTTTTTATTAAATTAATATACATTATTTATTTAGTTATTACATATATTTATTATGCATTAATTTAAATAATATATAATATTTATATATTTTTATCTAATATATGTATATATTTATATATAGTAAAATGTGCATAAAAGTAAATATTTCAACTGTGTATACTTACGTAGCTTTATAACGTATATTTAATATATAAATATATTAGACTTATTTCAGTATATATTGTTTATGAATATATATTTAGTACATATATTATGTATTATTTTAAATAATATATTAATATTTAATATATAGTTTAAATATATATATATATATATATATATATATATACACACAGACACACATTTATATATAGCAATATTTGCATAAAATTAAATATATAAACTATTGTGTGTATACTTGCGTAGCTTTTAGTTACATTATATATATTTTTAAACCAACATGGACAAAAAAAAGTGTTATATTTACCTCAAATTTGTCTCCAAATTATGGTTAACAGTAACCAGAATTATATAATTATGGGTATCATCATATAAATTGTCCATGAAGCCAGAGAATCACCTTCATCTGTACAGAAATAACACTGAAACCAGAGCATCAAATCTAAGAAGCGCATCGCCTCCTGGTGGCCACAAATGACAACTACAGCCTGATCACCAAAAAAACATGACAGAGCATTTCAGCAAATATACACTGTCCATTTATGCAGAAAGTGAACAAGTCAAAAACAAACCACGTGTTTATGCTACAAATGTAATTTTTATTAATTTAAATAATATGCAAATAAAGGGTCTATAATGATCCACAGAAAAGACATGCTCGTGACTCATTTTTAAAATGTGTATATATATTTATATTTAGATTTGTCCAGCAGAAATCTATCCAGAGTGAAGACTGAAACCTCCGACAACGATAGAGAAGACCTTTACATTCATAAGAGTCGTGTCTGCGCGTGCGTTCGCCAGAGGACGCGGCTGAAGGTCTATCCAAAAATGCTCAGTGATAAAAGTGTACAGAAACGAGATCCATATTCAAACTTCAAAAATTAAAATGCTTTTTTTTTTCTTATAAAAACTTCCATTGCAAAAACAAGAACCTGGATACATTTCTACTTTGCAAAATTAACATTTTTACTAATAAAAGAAAGAAAGACAAAACAGAAGAGCAAAAGGAAACACACGAAAGGAGAAAGAAAACAAACCCCGACCCTAATAATCCACTCCCTTTGGTAAAAACTGTAATAAACCGTCCCGCCGTCGTTTTCCATGCGGTTCCCGCTTTCTTTCTCTCCCTAAACGCCACACTAAAGCACTAAACACAACACACATCTGGCATAAAAAAAAGTCTGGTGATATTTACACGGTATTTACAAAACTGTTGACAGAACTGTGTGTTTGTGTGTGTGAGATTCACAGGTCATGTTCACTGTAAGCTGGTGTATGGAGCAGATATAAGTGTTTTTTCTTCACGCAGATCTTTATTGCTGTCGCATTTATATTTTTTGCCTATATTTTTAAGTAAAAACGGAATTTGTTCATTCTAATATTACAATGTTAAATTCGCACCTCAGATCTTTGTTCTCTGAAACGATGTGGCAGAATAAATCTCTCAAAGTCACAAAGTTAAGTGCACTTATCCTGAAACGCTTTTGTTTTCGTATAAAGACTTTCCCGCCACTTTTTCCTCACATCTGCTGCCTGTGATTTTTTTTTTGATTGAACTATCAAAAAACCAGTGAACACACTCGAATGGTGCAAAATCCGATATACGTATGCGATCGGTGGGCTGGTCTACGGTAAGAGCTGTGCTGATTGGTCCGGGCTGGGTTTGACTGACAGGTCTTCAACCCCGTGTTTTGTTTTTTGGCACTGGGCGACCTGCGTTTCTGCAGGAACAGCTTATAAAAAGGAAAAACAAAAACACTGTTAAAAATCTGAGCTCCGCCCCTTGCGGATGTCACTGGCTCTTGTGGGCGCTGCCGTACTGGACTCTGTATTTGTTAATGCGCTGGAAGTGAAGAGTTTCGGGGTCGCAGGTGGTGGAGCAGGGCACCAGTCCCTCCCGCCCTTCTCCCATGAGCCACCTGCTGGTTTCGGCAGCCATTTCTCTGGTCACGTGCTCTTTCACCCAGCGCTGAGTCCAGGCGTGAAAACGCTGGTGCAGACGTGTGCTCACTCGCTCGTGAGACTGAGACAGAGAGAGAGAAAAAGCGGGAGAGCTGTGAGTCACATTTGTGCACATTTTTGCTGCCACAATATTTTTAAAATGCAAAAAATTGCTTTTTTTTTTTTTATTTATTTTTTTTTTTTTAAATTGTAGGAAGTAGCTTGGCAAAGAAAATCAAAGTCAAAGACATCAGAAAAAAAGTCCTTTTGTTGATATTGTTGATTACCAAGAACAAATATAAAATGAAATAATTTTAATAATAAAAAAAAAATTATACAATTTAATTAAAATTCAATTAGCAACAACAGGGGTAAAATTCATATTGCACATAAATTGAGAATGTATTTAATGATATAACAATAATAATAGTAATATAATTTAATACTATCAATATAAATATTACATCCTATTAATATCCTATCCTATTAATATTAAGTGAATATTTAAATCCAATTAGAGGAAAAAAATTACATTGCACATAACCTGAGAACGTAATTAATTATGTTAAATCCATTTAATATAACTGCAAGATAAGAATATAATTATTTAATACTATCAATATATAAAATCTTATTAATATCCTATTCTATTAAGATTTGAATCCAATCAGAGGGGGGAAAAAATTATAATTGCACAAGAACCGAAAATGTATTTAATTATATTAAATACAGTTAATATAATTGCAAAATGAGAAAGTCATTATATAATACTAAAATACTAAATATTAAAATCAATTTGGCATTAACAAAGGACTATGCAGAGAAAATGCATAATCCTTAGTTATGTATTATTTATACACACACACACACACACATTTATATATTTATATTTTTTTTTTTTTAGGGCATTTTTTTTTACAGAAAAATATTTTGGTTGTGTAAAATATGTAATACGTAATTCCAGTTTCACCAAATGTATTTATTTATATAATAATAATAATAATAATAATAATAATAATAATAATAATGATAATAATAATAACATCAATAACAATAACAAAATGTAATACTATCAATATAAATATTAAATCCTATTAATATCCTATCCTATTAATGTTAAATTAATATTTAAATCCATTCAGAGGAAATCGCATTGCACATAAATGGAGAAAGCATTTAATTATATTAACTACATTTAATATAATTGCAAAATGAGAATATAATTATTTAATAATAAATATAAAGTCAATATAAATGTTAAATCCTATTAATATGTAATATAAATATCAATCGATATAATATAAATACCATTAATATAAATATTAATATAACAATTGGCAACAAAAGAAATAATTAATACTGCACAAATTGACAATGTATTTAATTATATTAGTATATTACAATATAATGTATTATATTGTATAATATAATGTATATATAATGTATATAAATATTAAATCTTATTAATATGCCAAGCTATTTATACCATTAATATGAATAAGAAAAAAAATAATAAAAGTGGAATATTTATAGAGTGTTAACTCAGTTTTATGGTCAACTAGGTTAAAAAGGATTTTTCTTTCAAGTGTTCAAATGAACAAAACTGAATGATCATGCTTAAAAAAAAAATGAACGAAATTCTTCTGTATTAGATATTTAGAGAAAATAAGTATTGGTGAATATCAACAATATGATAATGATTGCAATTAGCATTATTTTGTCACGTTGCTCTTGGTGTGTGTGTGAGATCTTACCTGGTGTGCTCTCAGCAGCGCTGTGCGTCTGTACATGTAATCTTCAGATTTGAAGACATACACCATCTTATAAGAGTTGAGTTTGAACATGCACTCCATCTTCATGCTGTCTGCGTTCTCTTTTCTGCCTCCGTCCTTCACCTCCTTCTCCTGAGACTCACGGCCACGCTGACATTTACGGATCCGCCGCAGATTCCTACACAAACAAAGGAGGACTGTGATGACAAACCAACAGTATTTACCACCATCAACAGTCAGTGGTTGGGAAGTGCAGGGGTCAAAAGTCACAAACTCAGGGTACCTTGGCAGAAACACAGGCTTTTGAGACAGATGATCCCTCAGATCTGGAGATGTGAAATCAGCCGACAGATACCGCACAACATAATCTGACCAGCGCTACATGTGACCATGAGAACAGGGAGAATTCGTTAGAATAACCAACACTGAACATTGTTTTTATCAGTGAACATTGTTGTGAACATATATTATCAGTGAAATGCTTTAAGTTTTCACATGCAGGTTCAAGTAACTCTACAATAACCCTGAAATAAAACCCTATACACATATATACACACACACACACTCTCTCTCTCTCTCTCTCTCTCTCTCTCTCTCACACACACACACACACACACACACACACACACACAGAGATTTGTTTATTTGTGGTTTTAGGTTCACGTAACTACAGTAACCCTGGAACTAAGGAATAATATCTGGATGTGACTTTTTAAAATGTAATTATTATTATTATTATTGAATTTATATATATATATAACCCTGGAACTAAGGAATAATATATGGATGTGACTTTTTAAAATGTAATTATTATTATTATTATTATTGTTATTGAATTTATATCATTTAATATATATATATATATATATATATATTTTTTTTTTTTTTTTCCCCATTAATGTGTTTTTTCCACTGTATTATTACTTCATTAAAAATGTTTAATTATTCCATTTTTAAAATTACTACAATATTTCAATTCAGTTCAAAATGACAGAACTAGGGACGTTTCCTTTATTATTTGATATGTGAATCAGTTGGTCAGGGTTACCTCAATCTCCATTGGCCCATCTGAGTTCTCCTCCTCTGTATCCAGCAGCTCCACAGTGAGTTGAACGTTTCCTCTGTTCTTCATGAACATCAACTAGAGTGAGAGGAATTAAAGACTCTTAATACTGTGAGACTCTCCATGTGGCCTTCGCTGTAGCCGCTCAGGTTGAAACTCTACCTTAAAGCAGTTCTCGTCGGACATGAGCTGCTCGGCTTTGCGCTGGTAAGACATTTCCGCTGGTGCCCTGCTGCTCTGTGTGAGCAGAGATCCACCTGTGGCTGAGTGGCTGCTCTCACTCAGGTACAGTTCAGTGACCTGAACACAGATCTCCTCACTCACTATGTGCTGGAGCTACAGTCAGAGACAGAGAGAAATAGAGATTTTCATATCCTACCAATCAAATCAAGGATTTTAAAATGGCTAAAGAACCCAACAGATCTTTTGAGACATTAAACTATGAAGTTTCCAAACTTAAGTTGAATCCAAACTTAAGTTGAATATATGGTGTTTTTTGACTTTAAAAAAAAAACAAAAAAAAAAACATTTATTGAACTTCTAAAGTAAAAAAAAGTATATTTTATATATATTATATATATTAAAAGTATATGTAAACAAATATAAATGAAAAATACTGAACCAATTCAAGAAATTACAAAATGTTGAATTAATTATAATAATAATAAAAAAAAATAATGTTAGGGAATAATAAAGTAAAATAAAAAGTAAAAAAAAGAATATAAACAAAAGATATATATATATATATATATATATATATATATATATATATATATATATATATATATATAATTTGTGCATATTTCAAGTTATAAAGGGGTACAAAGGAGAATAATAAATTAAGTTAAAAAGCAAATTAAAAAAGTATATTTTGAAATATATGGAATTTATTTTAAAAAATCCATAAATTATGATGAGATATGAAAAGGGGTAAAGTGAATTTTATAATTATAGTATAATACATATTTCATATCCAAAAAGATCATTTTTTATTCTTAAAAAAAATAAATAAATCTTAGGAAAACTTATGTAAATAAACCATAATTTGTGCACATTTTAAGTTATAAATGGGTATAAAAGGAATAATGAAGTAAAAATAATAAAGTAAAAAAAAAAAAAAAAATTATATACATCTCAAAGTACAAAATGTATATCTTTAAAGTAAAAATAATAAAGTAAATAAAAAAGTATATATACATTATTTACTTTATTATTTTACTAAGTAAATAAAAATTATATTAAAGAGAATAAACAGCAATAAAAGTAAGAAAAAAAAAACATTAGGAATATAAATTCCACAAATTATTAAAAATTTTTCATAGTTTACAACGAGCCTTCTTTGTAGCTTAGAGTTTTTTTTTGTTTTTTTTTTAACATTTAATTGTTTATTTACTATACATTTCGTAATATACTTTTATAAATAAAAATTAATTATATTTCTAATATTCTTGTTTTACTTTTTACAAAAAAAAACTACTAACACTATAAATATAAAAGAAAAAAAAAAAGAAAGAAATAAAAACCAAATTTATAGTATGATCAAAAAAAGATTATATTATTTGGGCAGACAGACCTGTCTGACTATGTTCTGGATGAGTTTGTCCATGGTAAAGGCGATGTAGGCATGAATGGTGAACATCTCTCGTAGCGAATCCTCGTACTGAGGCGCCTCCATATTCCCATCCAGCAGATTTCGCACCATCTCCAGAAACGCCGAGTAATAATCCTCCACATCGACGTCCACTGAAAGAGAGTCAGAGTTTCTAAAATCAGCAACAAACATCCACCACACTTCAAAAAAATCAAATCTATTACTGATAAAAAACAACCACTCAATTAGCTGTTCTCAAGACTCACTGGGCTCCTTCAAACGCAGCTGGATAGCGGTGTTGTCGTTTTTGTCCCGTTTGAGTCCGAGCTCCTCCCTTTCCCACTCGCGCTCCCTCAGGTCCTCTTCGATCTGCCGTTCAGCCTGCACGTAGAGCCGCAGCAGACGTGAGCACAGGGTGTGATGCAGCCGTAGAAAGATGTACCAGTTGTTATTGACGTAAAACAGATTATACGCGTCCTCGCAGGAGCGAAGGCGCTGAGCCGTGGACGTGCTAAACAGCAGTTTGGACTTTGTCGGGCTGCCGCTACCTCCTCCCGTTAGCCCGTTGTGCTTCTTCGACGCCCCTTCGTCAACGTCCATGTCTTCCTCGTCGTCGTCCTCCTCGGCGTCCGACAGCACTCCTCTTTGGGAGAACAGCATGTCGGGAATGAAGTGGTAGATGATCTGTTTAATCTTGTATTTGTCCTCTTTGTTGATACTGCTCTGGCGTTTCACGTGATGGATGATTAGCGCCGCCGCGTCCTCCAGAATCTGACGGTCCTCGTAGGTCAGCGTCAGGTGAGGGCCGGTAGGAGATGGGTTGTTGTCCTCCGAAGCCTGTTCTTGCCGCTAAACGAACACACAACCATCAATCATGTGTGGAAAATGATTTTCTCTGAGAGGAACAAAGCCTTTAAAGTTTCACTGGAGGATAAAGAGCGTCTCACCTCATCAAAGATGCTTTCGATCTCGTTGAGGAGCGTTTTCGAGCGCAGCACCTTAGTGTCGTTCTGTTTGAAGTTAATGCCTTGATGGTCTAGAGATTTCAGGTAGTATTTCTCATTCTGCTCTCTCCAGATCTTGTTGAAACCCCTTTGTGCTTCACGCCACTCCTCCTCCTTTAACTTTAGCCTGAGACACAGAATGAGAGGGTGGATATGTAATATATGTTAAAAAAAAAAAAAACTTGATTTCGTCGACAACAAAAGAAGAACTTGAACAGCTAAAATCTAGATACTGGAAACAGCTAAATAAAAACAAGTAGTGGCAATAAAATGAAATAAAATAGAACCTTTGAAAAACTCACATTGGTCAACTACTAATTTTGGATATTACAATCTTGGATATTAAAATGAAATAAAATAAAAAATAAACGTAATATTATTGCTAATTGCTAACAAACTACTGATAAATACATGCTGGGAAATAAAATAAAATAAAATAAAATAAAATAAAATAAAATAAAATCCCACATTGGTTAACTAATGAATTTGGATAATATAATATAATATAATATAATATAATATAATATAATATAATATAATATAATATAATATAATATAATGTGCAAAAACATAAACCCAATAATGCTAAATACAAAACAATAAAATAAAATATAAAATAAAATAAATTAAAATAAATGTAATGTTATTGCTATTTGCTAACCCACTACAACTAAATACATGCTGGGAAATACAAAAATTAAAATAAAATAAAATAAAATAAAATATCTGAAAACTTCACATTGGTTAACTAATAAATTTGGATAATATAATATAACATAATATAATATAATATGCAAAAACATGCACCCAATACTGCTAAATACAAAACAATAAAATAAAATAAATGTAAAGTTATTGCTAATTGCTAACCCACTACTACTAAATACAAAATAATAAAAAAAAATAAAATAAAATAATAAAATAAAATAAAATAAAACAAAACAAAACAAAATAAAATTCCTTTTTTAAAAAATATCTAAAAACCAAACATTTGTCAACTCATTTGAATAGTATAATATTGGACAATAAATTTAAATACTATACTATAATATACTAGAATATAATATAATATAATAGTTAATATGTAAAAACAAATCCATTACTGCTAAATACAAAATAATAAAAAAAAAAAAATAATAAAATAAAATAAAATAAAATGCATTTTAAAAAAATATCTTAAAACCAAACATTAGTCAACTAATTTGAATAGTATAAGTTTGGTCAATAAATTTTATAATATATTATAATATAATATAATAGCTAATATGTAAAAACATAAACCCACTACTGCTAAATACAAAATAATGAGAAAAAACAACAAAGTGAAATGCATTTAAATTTAAATAAAGAAAAAAAAAAAAAAATTAAAACCCTCAACTACTCAATTTGAATAAAAAAATAATTAGAAATATAATTAGAAATTTATATATATATATATATATATATATATATATATATATATATATATATATATATATATATATATAATCATTTAAAATTATAACAGTTTTAATTAATGACTTTTTAGATAGCTAAATAAAACAAAATACAGTACATTTATTAAAAAAACATTTCTAAAAATACTAATCTATTTTACAGAACTGAGTGAAGAGAGGGGAGCGGGATAGGCAAAGGACCTCGAGACGGGAATCAAACTCGGGTCACAGTGAGCACATTTGCCCTGTATGTTGATCGACTAACCATGAGACAATTGCCGTCGAAATATTATATTAGTTTATTAATATCTATTATAAAAAAAACATTGGTTAATCATTTATTTTGAATATTATGATATATTATACTGTCCTCGAGTAATTATAAAGAAATACTATTGCCAATGTAAAATGCTACTGAACCCCTACTGCTAAAATAAATAAATAAATAAATACATACATTTAAAATACTTGAAAAACCCAAACTGGTCAACCACTAAGTTTGAATAATATACTACAATTTAATATAATAAACATAATGTAGCAGCCCATTCGAAGGGCGTTCTCTCTAACCTCTTGAGTACAATGGGAACAGACACTGCTGGATTCTTCTTCAGTCCGTCGATGATGTCCAGAGCTTTGTCTCCATATATCCTCTGGATGGCTTTCCTGTGGATGATCTCCGAGCAGCCACCCAGAGTGTTGTCCAGTCGGAATTTGGCCTGCTCTTCCGCAGACATCCGAGACAGCTTCTTCTGGACCGCCTCCAGCACACGAATGGTGGCCAGGTTGGTTTCCAAGACGACATCCAGCTAGAGGGAGGAGCCAACGACATTGTTAGCAAGCATTACATCACAACAAGAGGAATCGGTAAATATGTTCGTGTGTGGAAGCGTCTCACCTCGAATCGCTCGTCCTCACACCTGTACATGTGCTCTTCATACTGAGTCTTCTTGGAGCTGACGAACGTGGAGTCCTCAGACCAGGAGGGGAAGGAAACCCAGGTATCATTCAGCACCTGATGCATCCACAAAGAACCAGTTTCTTAAAAAACACATGCAATATGATGCATGGTGAATATTAAGCTGGCAAGGTTCGTAAAGAAGCTGTTACCTCTTTACAGAGTGATGTTCTTCCTGTGCATTTGGGAAGCTGGTAGCTCTTGGGTAAAGCTCGATAACTAGAGCCCAAACGCTTACATGAAGCGTAGTCAATTTCCATTGCAATTCCTTCAGTGGCTCTTTCTTTTGGGTACGTCTCCAGGTGTGACATCTCCTTATATCCAAGGAAGTTTTTAAACCAAGTGAACAGCTCAGGAAATTTGCTGGGGGAAAATGGGCTAATTAGTAAAAACACAAACCCACTACTGCAAAATAAAACCGGAGGCAGCTTTGTAAAAAATAAAAAAATAAAAAAATAAAAATGAATGAATGAATGGCAAAACAAATCTAACTACTGCAAAGGAGTTTTGTAAAAATAATAATAATAAAAAATAAAATAAAATATCTGAAAACCCCACATTGGTCAAGTTTGGATAATATAATATAATATAATATAATAGCTAAAATCATAAACCCACTACTGATAAATACATTCAGGAAAAACTAAACTAAAATAAAATAAAATAAAATCCATTTAAAAAAAATATCTGAAAACCCCACATTAGTCAACTACTACATTTGAATAAAAAAAATATAATAGAATATAATATAATAGCTAATACGTAAACACAAACCCACTACTGCTACATACAAAATAATAAAATAAAATATCAAATAAAATAAATGTAATATTATTGCTAATTGCTAACCCACTACTGCTAAATACATGCTAGGAAATATAAAATAAAATAAAATAAAATAAAATAAAATATTATTGCTGAAAATGTTTTGGCAATACCCACTATACCCAATAAAACAACACCTACTAATAAATGCTAGGGAAGTTTTATTCTTAAAATAAATTAATAAATAAACAAAAATAAATACTGGGGGCAGCTTTGAAATAAATACAAAAATAAATAAAAATAAAAATGAATGAATGAATGAATGAATGAATGAATGAATGAATGAATGAATGCCACAACAAATCTAACTACTGCAACATAAATGCTAGGGGAGTTTTGTAAAAAAAAAAAAAAAACGTAAATAAATAAATAAATAAAACATTCCACTACAAATTTCTTGGCAATCAGTTTTGGGGAAAAAAAAAAAAAAAAAAAAGATAAATATGAATAATAAAAAATTTAATTAAATTAAAAAAAAAAGATTATTGTCAGAAATGTTGTCAATACCCACTATACCCAATAACACAAACATACTACTAATACATGCTAGGGAAGTTCTATAAAAAAAATAAAATTAAATAAAATAAAAAGCTAATATAATAAAAAGATAAAATAAATCTGTAATTTATTTAAATTAAGCACTTTTTAAAATAAATGAATTAAAATGAAATAAATAAATAAAAAGAATATAACATGCATACAGTCAAAAATCCACTTCAGGATGGACTTACCCCAGGAATGGAACCACAAGTTGAACCAGCTCAGCACGAGAAATGATCTCTTCGTTAAAAATGATCAGGCACCGGAGAAAGTTGTCATATGCTTCAGCACTTCGTAAAGCTTTCCGCACCTACAAATGCACCAATAAGGTCAGTCAAAATAGCACATCGAAACTTTTGAGATAAAAACAACCTGCATATTACATCAACATCACTACATTAGCTACTCACTTTGTCAAAGAAAAGAGACTCTGTTCCTCCGCTGTGTTTGCCAGCCTCTGCCATGGACGAATCTTTGATATTCATTAACTTGAGCTTTTTCTGAAAAAAATAAAAAAAATAAAAAAATTAGATATCAAGAAAGTTATTTCAACATACTATGAAATTCATTCAATATATAGTGAAATGTGAAATGTATTTCCATGAATTTAACAATGTCCTGTACCTTCACAGGTGGCGTAACGGCTGTAGTCGAGTGCTTGCGTATCTGGCAGCCGTTCTGATTGGGCCGCTGCTTGTTATTGAGCTGCGGTTTCTTGGCCGTTCCGCCGTGATCGTTACGCACAGATTCGGCCTTCTCTGCTGTCGTCTTGCTCAGCAGCTAGAGGAAATAAATGGCAGGAAACGTGTCATTTTCACCCTTTTTAAAGTCACATACCGAAGTAACCAAAAGCATTTCACTAGCATTTGCAACTAAAAATAGATGTGTGCAAACTTTGAAATGTATTTAGGAGCATGTGTGCAAATAAAACTTAGTTTTATGAAATTTAAAGTAATATAAAATCTTAAATGAAACCCTGGGTATTACAACTTGTATAGGTTAATATAACATAAATGATGTCTCTTGCTGAAATATGAAGTAGAAAACCCATGAAAGATTTACGTTATTTAAAGAACGACATTGTTTTATGTATATTTTGGACTATGGTGGGCGCCATTATTTCGTTGACGTGAAACGGCTGCACTGGGTGCGCTACTGCCGCTACTGGTTGCTATTTTTACTGCAACACAACTCTGAAAATAAAATATTGATACGATGACCGCAGCGAGAGAGCTTGATTTTTCCCCACAAGGAGTCTAAGCACCCCTGGATATCGAGTGAAATCGGCGCTCAGAAACTCTTTCAGTGGCTGCGGCGTCTGCATGTTTGCATCCTGCCAGGATGGCATCTAGCGTTTCTTGTCTCTGCCATTTGTAAGCTCTTTCAGTAGCTGTGGTCTACTAAACACCTCAAAGACATCAGGGCTAAAGTGGAGAGAACAAAGACACGGGTCTTTAGAAAGTTTTAGGCATCTAAAACCAATTCTCCGCTTCTCTTCTTTTCTCTCGAAAGCAGTAAAGACTTGCATCACTCCTATTGTTACCCTTCGACTGAAAATTACAACCAAAAGCCACACAATATCAGTATCAGTAGTTTATTTTCAGAGTAGTGATGTGGTAAAAATAGCAACAGGTAGCACCAGTAGTACTAGTACGAAGTGCAACCATTTGACGTCATCAAAATAATGGCAACCCCCATAGTCCAAAAAATGTATAAAATTATTTGGATTGTTTTTTAAGTAACACATTTTATTAAAAGGGTCATCGGATGCCCATTTTCCACAAGTTGATATGATACTTTAGGGTCCTAATGAAAAGTCCATATTATACTTTGGTTAAAAATTCTCAATGGTAGTCCTTTTTACCTTGTCAAAATCAGCTCTGCAGAAATCATCCTGTTCTGGTCGATATTGCTTTAAATGTTAATGAGCTCTGCTCGCCCCGCCCCTCTCTTTTCTCTGTGGAGTGACGAGCCCGTTTACTTTAGCCACATTTAACTGTGTTTAGCCGGTAAACTTGCTAACTAGCACGTTATTAGGAAAGGCGATCGCTAAGATTCATTTAAAAAACCCTTATACTCACTTCTGCTGTAAGTAAAGCTGGATCACGAATGATTTGCGTGAACATAGACGGATATATGAAGATTGGGAGGCACATTTCCTTCACAAACAAACGTAATCCACTGCATCTTCAGCGGCTGAGATGTCGGGAGTAAATGACGACCACTATGTTCATTATTACATCCAGCAACACAACACCTCAAATCGCTCAATCGGATATATTTTTGTCTAACTTACTTCCCTGCTCCGGCATTGAAACAATGGAGGTCGGACTGTTACAGCTGATCTGAGGTAAGATGCTCATGTCAATCAACTATCGTGGGAGCGGCCTCTGTTGGTGTGACGCCACACCGACAGGCATCTGAGAACGGCTCGATTTGAAAAAGGGGATATTATTTTTACAGATTAATTAAAAACCACTGCATGGATTTTTATCATTATAGGGTAGATGTGTACATACACTGCCAACACACATTAATGTTCAAACAACATATAAACATGAACTTTGCATCCGATGACCCCTGTAAGAGACATCATTTGTTATATTAAGCCATACAAGTCTTAATACCCAGGGTTCCCTTTAAATGTCTTTAGTGGTATCACAAAAACTGTAATCGCAATATGTCCTAAAGTGACTATTAAACTTCAAAGGCTATGATATAATTAAATAAATATAAAACTAGAAATCTATTCCAAGTCTTTACTATCACTTTTTATCAATTCAACATATTGTTACTGAATAAAAGTATTAATTTCTTTCACATTCATCATTTGAAACTGAAGACTGAAGTAATGAGAATGAAAATTCAGCTTTGACATCACAGGAATAAATTACGTTTTAAAATATATTATAAAACAGAACACTTATCTTATCTTATCTTATCTTATCTTATCTTATCTTATCCCAAACTTTTAAACTTTTGTATGACATAAAATATGTACATAGTTATAAAAAACTTTGAAGCAGAAACATTTAAAAACCTAGTGCACTTTTGGTATTCTAATGAATTCAATCATTCTGCTTGTAAATGTCTCCTTGAATCCCTTTATTAAGAAAAAAAACACATTATTTCAACAATTTTCATTGGAAAATCCTAGGACTGCGCCCTAATAGTCAACTAGCCGTTAGTTTGACGATAAGAGGCTTGGTCGACCAAAATTTTATTTAGTCACAAAAAAACAAATTCCACAGGAAAGAGGTGAAGTCACGCAGTCCGTGACCGACAGATCATTAACGGCTGGTCTGGGTGGTAATATAGTACATGGAGCAGGACATCCAAACACTCATCTATCATTCATCTATCACTTGCTCTTAAAATACTCCATTTTTGATCACACAGACAAAAGTAATACATCTTTTGACATTTATTTGTGTGCACTCACAATAACAACAAAATACTGTGCTTTTGTAAAATAATGAAAGCAAACAGGATGTGCTTTCTGCCGTCTCGGTCTCTGTGAACTTGAGCGCGAAACTTAAAAACTTCATGTGTAATTGCCTTGCAGACATGAAAACATATCTATATAGAGTGAAATGTCTACTTTTAAATGAACCATTTTAAATAGAAAATAAATATTCTCAGATTATGTAATCCGTATAAAACATGCATACAAGCGCATCGCTACTGTAGAGAGTCAGTGTCGTCGACTTTACTTCTGCCGGTGTGCTGTGGCACGTTTTTTGCATGCACTTGAGTGCTTACTAGGCTATGTAGGCAATTAAAGGCTTATTATTATGATTTATATGCTTTATTAATAAACGTGCTTAACTAATGCTTAAAATGACTATTAGTTGATCAGAAAATTCTTTAGTCAAGGGCAGCCCTAGAAAACCCTAATTTTCAATTTAGGAGCACCTAACCCTAACCTAACCCTAACCCTTCTTGGGAAAATAACAAAAACACAACAAAATTACTACAACTGACACTAAAATAACCAGTTTAAACTGACCCTAAACTCCTGAAAATGGCAAATCACTCTTTTCAGTTACAGAATGTTTAAAAAGTAGATTAAAAGATTCTAAATCTGGAGTAATGTATCAGTTCAATGGGCGGGGTCGACGTGGAGGCGGAGCCTCAATCAAACTCACCACAGAGCTGTTGGCGTCTGGCAGGAACTGTCCGAACTCGGAGAGCAGATCTTCCTGGTTTTTGAAGAGTTGGGCCACCTCAGCATAAACTTCCTGCTCAGTCAGGGCCGGGGTGTAGCTCCCGCCCGCTTCTTTTGCATTACGCTGCTCTTTCTGATTATCAAAACAAGAATATGTGTGAGGGGATTGTGAATTATAATTTGCTAATGAAGTGTTTTCAGGTGTGTGGCCTGACCTGATACTTGTGCAGGATCTCTAGGAAGGACTTGTAGATGTTGGGCTGGCCCTGGAAGCGGTTCTTAATCTTGTTGACGTAGCTGATGGCGTGGTTAAACTCCACGGGCTGGTTGTTCTGCAGCGGCGGGGCAGTGGGCATGCTGTTGACGGGGGTGTGGGGCTGCAGCGGGGGTGAACGCGGGGACGCGTACGGAGGGATGGACGGATTGGGATGACTGCTCGGAGTCAGAGCTGGAGACTGAAGCGGCTGCACAGAGAGAGATGGAAAAATTTTTTGATCTTGTAAACCAGGACCTTGTACACTTTTTTTAATTTTTCAGTGTGACTACCTTGCTTTTTGGCGTGGGTTGGGCGGGAGGTGTGGATGCCAGGTTGGGAGGATTTGCGGGGATCTGGTTCTGGAGCTGCGGCGGTGGTGGCGGCGGTGGTCTGGTGGGGATGTTCTGCACGGAGATGCCGTGAGGTGTGATGTGGTGGATTTGACCGGGTGTAGTCACGTTAACCAGGTCATTGGTCTGGACTTCAATCTTGTATCCCGGTGGAAGAAAAGTGTTAAACCCCATAATGAGATCAGGGTGACCCTTGAAGAGCTGCGACACTCTGCTGATTACGCCCGGTGTGTCAATACTGCAGAATGAGAGAGAGAGAGAGAGAGAGAAAGCAAGTATTTGAAATGATTAATTATGATTAACTACTGTACTTCCCATTGAAACCATCTACCATTACAGGTGATTATATAGGGCAGAATTTGAATGTGAGAACATGGCAATAACATATTTTTCTGACAACATGGTTTTGCTTGAATTAAAAGAAACATCATAAGAATTTTAACTGATAAATTTTAAAAAAACGCATGCTTTTATTTTAGTAGGGGTGCATTAAAATGATCAAAAGTGACAGTAAAGACATTTATAATGTTAAAAAATATCTCTGTTTTAAATAAAAAGCTGTTCTTTTGAACTTTTTAATCATCAAATAATTCTGAAAACCCTGTTTCCTCAAAAATATTATGCAACTATTTAATACAATAAGAAATGTTTCTTATTACAATCATTTCTGATCACGTGACACTGAAGACTGGAGTAACGATGCTGAAAATTGAGCTTTGCATCACAGGAATAAATTACATTTTTAAATATATTCAAATATTAATATATATTGAGTTACATTTTCAAATAAGTAACACCAGTTACTTTTTTCCCCATTTATTGATTGAGATGTCTCCTGTCGGGAAATTGGGAGTAAACATGATGTTACTGTATTTTAGACTAAATGTGAACATGCATTAATTCATCTCACTCACAAAAAAACAGATTCAGTATTCCTCAAAATGAATAAAAACAGTGAAATGCAAACTTAGAATATGACGCAACCCTGCAATAATTAAATGTTAAGTAAAACAAATATCCTTTATGTATTTAGGACATCTTTAAAATAGTCCATGTGACATCAGTGGTTTATTTTATTAAGCTACGAGAATACTTTTTGTGCACAAAGAAAAAAAGTATCGTGATTGCTTCATAACATTGTGGTTGAACCACTGTTGTCACATGGACTATTTTAACAATGTCCTTACTGCCTTTCTGGGCCTTTAACGTGTCAGTTGCATTGCTGTCTATGCAGGGTCAGAAAGCTTTTGGATTTCATCAAAAATATCTTAATTTGTGTTCTGTAGATGAACGAAGGTCTTAAGGGTTTGGAACGACATGAGGGTGAGCAATTAATGACAGATTTTTCATTTTTGGGATAACTATCCTTTTAACTACTAACATTTTGTTATGACACCCCTATGTGTGAACAAACTCACCACTGAGATTTAAACTCTTTCATGATATCCAAGAAATCATTGTAGACCTGTGGCTGATTGCCAAACTGTAGCTTCACCTGGTCCAGGTAAGACAGGGCATCCTCCACCTGCAGGGAGGAAAACGTCAATTCTGTATATTTTACGACACAGCTGCTATTGCAAGACCGCATTGGTTTGACTCCCAAACAACCCAAACACAAAATCCTATCCCACCTTGAGTCTCTGGAACTGCTGCTGCCCCTGTGCGGATGCGGAGGGGGTGGGTGGGTGATTGTGACCCTGCACTGGTGCAGGGCCGTGGGCCTGGACTGGTGCTGGAGCATGATGGTGAGCACCACTGTGGGCAGCGGCAGCTGCCGCTGCCGCCGCCGCCACCGGACTGGGAGCGTGACCGTGACCACTTGAGCTTTGGGCCACTGTGGACACCTTAAAACAGCAACAGTGCAAAGATCTCGTTAACAAATAAATAAAGGTGTTTCATAGTCCTTACTGAAAGTAAAATGTTTCAGAATACATTTGATGTTTAATATACAGGTATTTGGAGTGAGTCAAAAGTTTTTGAACAGTAAGATTTTTTATGTATTATAAAGAAGTCTCTTTTGCTCACCAAGCCTGCATTTATGTGATCCAAAGTACAGCAAAAATAGCAAAATTCTGAAATATTTTTGCTATTTAAAATAACTGCTTTCTATTTCAATACATTTTAAAATGAAATTTATAACTGTGATTTCAAAGATGAATTTTTATCATTATTACACATGATCCTTCAGAAATTATTGTAATACTCTGAACAGCGTTTATCTGAAATAGAAATCTTTTGTAACATTATAAATGTCTTTATCATCACTTCTGATCAACTTACATCCTTGCTAAATAAAAGTATTAGCAAAATGAATTTTCATATATACTGACTCCAAGCTTTTGAATTGTATAGTGTGTATTGTTACAAAAGCTTTTTATTTTAAATAAAGGCTGATCTTTGCATCTTTCTATTCATCAAAGAATCCTGAAAAAAAATACAGTTTTAAATATTGATTAATAATAATAATAATAATAATAATAATAATAATAATAATAAAAATAAATGTTTCTTGAACAGCAAATCAGCATATCAGAATGATTTCTGAAGGATCATGTGACACTGAAGACTGGAGTAATAACTCAGCTTTGATCACAGAAATAAATTACATTTTAAAATATAGTTAAATAGAAAGCAGTTATTTTAAATGGTAAAAATATTTCAGAATTGTACTGTTTTTGCTGTACTTCGGATCAAATAAATGCAGGCTTGGTGAGCAAAAGAGCATTTTAAAAAACTTAAATATCTTACTGTTTAAAAACTTTCGACTGGTAGTGTATAAATATAAAATAAATTTAAACTTTTAGCCAATGCAACATTTCTCATTTTCATTTAGTTTAACTGAACTAAAATAACTATAACACCAAAACTATAAAAACCAACGAAATCATAAAAAACTAAATACTATATATAAAGAACACAACTAAGAGTAAAATGAAAACAGAAAATATAAAAACAAAATCAAAGACCCTAAACTAAATATCATTTTGGCCTCTAGTACTGTTTATTCAGCCACACTCTAGATTCTGGAGTCACTCTGGATTAAACAGATGGAGTGTGAACACATTCCTTGGAGCTATAATGCATCATAATGGGGTGTGTGTCCGCACCTGGTACGCTTGGGGAACCGGATACTGTATTCCTGGAGTAGGCTGCATGCCGTCAGCCACAGCCTCGAATACGGCAGGCGCTGGGGCAAGAACCCTGTGCTGGAAGCCCTCGGCGCTGCCGGGAAGCCGGCGCTGTTGTGGGGTGAACACTGGCTCCTGATCCTCTAAACGCCTCCTCATGCTGTACTCATACTCAGACGGAAACTAAGATCTGGAACAGACAAGACAAAGTAGGCATCTTATTAAATATCTTGATTTGGCTGTAGTGCAAACCATTACCAATAGGAGATCTACTAGTCTAGATTCTGAATGATCTGATGAATAAATGCCGCAGTAAATGCATATACAAACGTGTATGGTGTGTATACATACATGAGCAACAGAAAGCACATGTGTATATAAATGTATATGATGTGTAAATAAACGTACATGTAAATGTGTATAGAGTGTATATAAATGTGTATATATACATGCGCATGCGAGTGTACACATAAATGCATAAGTGTGTATAAATAAGTGTGTATATAAATGTATAGAAGTATGTATATACATGTGCTTAGCGTGTGTGTATGTGTATGTAAATGTGTATGTATGTGGTCCGTGCGTCTCCTGCACATGCAGTTAATGCTAACTTGCTAACCCGCGACTAAAAGTAACCAAGTTCAGTCAAAAATGTCGGTTTTATGAAAGCAACTAAGAAAAGTAAAGGTCGGAAGTTTCCGTCAGACAGAAAACCAGGTTATTGAGAGGAAAAAAAGTTCAGAAATACTAAATAGAACAGGTATTTTATACCTCTGAGACTTACCCGCTTCTGCTACCTGCGCTTATAGTTCACCACGGCTATTAAAATATCACCGAAATACTAAAACTCACAACGAAAACAGCAATAAAACACATTAAAACTGAGTTTAAAATCAACTAGCGAAAAAAATTCCTGTTGAAAACAAGCGCTGAAGAGAGGCGGGGCTAACATAGGCTTTGCGAACATGTCTCCGCCCACTTAGTTTTTGATTGGCTGTTCGCTTAGGAGACGACACTGGTTTGTATTTTTATTGAAGTGCTTAACTGTCACTCAAACTAGTATTAACATTGTTAGGGGGGTTGAGCCCAAACCCGCTACTGCTTCACACACACACAAAACTCTGTTAGACACACACGCACACACACACGCACGCACGCACGCAAACAAATAAACACAAACAAACAAACAAACAAACTCCTGAAACAACGACTGACTTTGAACAGCACGTACGCTAAACGTCTTTATATACTGAAGAGTAAATAGCGATCTTGTCGGGCTTAACTTTACTATCATGCGCCATCACTCTTTATGATACTACTAATAAAACCGCGGCATTATGTCTGAATGCGTTCAGCAACTTCCTGAACTTCCTGCCTGAGGTTACGTCATTCTTTACGCCCCCTCAGAGCAGTTCGCCAATCAGAATGAGGGATTTTATTAAATAAACGCCTCTTGTCGAATTCTCGACTCCGATTGGCCAGACGATCTGAGAACGCGTAAAACATGACGTAAGCCCACAGGGGCGTTTACGCGGCGGAATCGTCGATTCGGATTGGTCAGGTGCTCTAAGAGGGCGTTATGCATGACGTGAGGCTCATATTGCCATGCTCCGCCCACGAGAGGCGGAGCTTAAGCTAGTGCCCGGGATTCCTCGCCCCGTCCGTCCGCAGTCAGTCAGAGCTGAGGCTCGCGTGTGTATGCGTGCACAGCGTTTCGCTTAAAATACGGACAAAACCCAAAACAAAACAGCCGAAACAGCTCAAACTTAGAGAACGAACAAGTTGGGATTGATTTTAGTGCAAAGCGCTCAAATATTCCCCATGTTCCCGAACGCGACAACACGACAGCGAACAAAAGATCCGCGTATAAACACCCTCAAACGTTTATTAAGGACACATTTCATGGTCTCACGACTATTGGATTGAACAAGCACACACGAACATGACACCAGAACCACACACGCCTCTATCATGACATGTTGTCCTTTAGTAATCAGACCCAAAGTCAAAATGGGAACTAAAAATCTGATCGCATGAACACGGACTCGCTATGTGATCATGCGAAGATCTGAAATGAGAGATCCGATCATACATTACAGCACAAACACGCCAGCTGATCCAATATTCTTTGTTTACTGGGAGACTGAAGGGGAAAATGTCTAACCGTGTTTGAGCACCTCTTCCCTCCCCCTCTGAACACCAGACAGAGCTACAGATCTGCTTTCAGACCAAAAACAAGTTAGAAAAGCCATCGGGAAAGCATCGGATGGGTTTGTGTGTCATAACACAGAGATACACGTTTCTTTGCTGCTTCAGTTGGCCAAAGCTTTGCCCCTTTTTCTCCCCTTAATGTGCCATGATCGAACGAACAGCCCGATTAACACACTAAAATCTCCTGAACGACCAGTCCCCTGCAGAAAGCACTCAAACACCGACAGAAACGTATATTCGATCAAAAGAGGACAACATAAATTTGTTTTCTTTTGCCCAGCTGCTACATACCTGCGAAAAAGAGCCTCGCACTCCGGATTCGTGTTTGGAACAAATAGTTGGGAACGCCCCCCTCTCCTCCCATTGGTCTACGTGACGGCATGCGTCATCTGGATTTGAATACGACCCGCCAAATGCATAGGCACAGAGATGTACTCGCAGCTTCAAACACACCTGTAGTATAGCACTAGATGTTTTGCATTGCAATTTGAGTTAATATTTATTCTAAAAATTACACAAAAATGTGTTATCACATCCTAAATACCTTAAAGTAAAGCAAAAGAGCAATGTTTGTGTGTTTTTTAATTAACTAGTGTTGCCAAGTCCTTAGTTTTCCCGCGGAATTGGGCTACTTTAAAACTAGGTGCGTTTCCATTACAGATTTACACAAAACTTTTGCGATACTTTATCATTGTAAATGACGGCGTTTCCATTAACTGATATTATGCGACTAAAACATAATTTTTTCCTCTTGCAATAAGTCATGGCGATGGATGTTGGTAGGTTTACGTATGTCGCAGCCTCCGCACCGACTAGGTACACAAGGTGACCTGTAAACGCAAAAAAAAAAAATTGCAGTTTAGCGAAATATTCCTTTTTTAGAATTGCCTGAAAAAACACCTCATGCGAGCGTAAAAAACTTTTTTAGTTATATAGATATATAGATATATTTAGTTATATAGATATATTTCTTCAATTCTCAGTTTCAACAGTGAAACAACCCCAAGAACATATTTATCCCCAGGAATGCTAATTTTACCAGGGGAACCCCGCCAAAGAAATGTGTATTTTACCCCCGGAACGCAATTTTTATTGGGGGACCCCCCTCAAAACGCTACTTTTGAGTAGCTATTGGGCAGGTTTTATTGTAAAAAACCTGGCAACCCAGTAAAGAACACTCCTTGAATTTCACTATATGCCACTGACAGAGATGTGACACTTATGTTATCGGGTTGCCAGGTTGTCACAACAAAACCCGCCCCATTGTTAATTAAACTAGCCCAAAAGTATCTCAGTCGCGTTTGGGGGGGGTCCCCAAATTTTCCTTTTTCGAATTGCCTGAAAAACCACCTCATGTGGGTGTAAAAACTTATGGGAGTTTTGCGAAATTGACTCGTTTCCAGTATTGGGCTAGTTTTTGGTAGCAATTGGGCGGGCTTTGTTGTGAAAACATAGCAACCCTGTAAAGAACGCTCTTTGAATTTGACTACATGCCACTGACAGAGATGTTTTGTCAGATTGCCAAGTTTTTTTACATCAAAACCAACCCAATTGCTACTCAAGATTAGCCCAAAAGTAGCCCAGTTGTGTTTCGAGGGGGTCCCCCAGTAAAAATTGTGTTCCAGGGTGTAAAATATTACATTATTGGGGTCGCTTCAGCCCGCGGACATTAAAAACAACCGGCGGCAACAGTGTTAAAGTAGCCAATTCCATGGGAAAACTGCAGACTTGGCAACACTGGTTAACGCTTTGCTAAATTCCACCAGTTATTACTGAGTTAGAACCCGCCCCTCGTCCAAACCCCGTCTTTGGAAAGAATCCTCAAAATTATTGACAGGTAGAGCGTTTCTGATTGGCTAAATAAACATGGCCACATTAGGCGTTTTTTGAGGTTACAGTACATTGAAGAATGATCACGCGACATTTACGTATGTCAGGTGACCTGTAAATGCTAAAAAGCTGCTTTCAATTGCAGTTTTGCTAAATATTTTTTTTTCAAATGGCCAGAAAAAACACCTCATGCGAGTATAAGAACTTTTTTGCGATATATGTGATTTATTGCAAAATCGATGTGTTTCCATTAGCCGTATTTTCAATTTGCAATTTCAATTTGCGCAATTCAAATGGTAATGGAAACGCAGCTACTGTTGCCGCTGGTTATTTTTCATTTCAGCGAGTTGAAACGACCCCAATAATGTAATATTTAGCCCCTGGAGTGCTAATTTTACCAGGGAACCCTGCCAAAAAAATGTTTATTTTTACCGGGGGCCCCCTCAAAACACGACTGGGCTACTTTCGGGCTAGTTTTGTTGTAAAAACCTGGTAAGTCAGTAAAGAACGCTCATTGAATTTGACTACATGCCAGTGACAGAGATGTGAAACTTATGTTAACGCCAGGGTTGCCAGGTTTACAGGGTTGCCCAATTGCTATTCAAAATGCAAGTTTTTTGGCTGGGTTCCCCTGGTAAATTTAGCATTCCAGAGGCTAAATATTACCTTATTATGGTCGCTTCAACCTGCGGACATGAAAAACAACCTGCCAAAAGTGTTGAAGTAGCCCAATTCTGCTGGAAAACCACGAACTTGGAAACACTGGTTAACACTTAAATTCCGCCAGTTATTACTGATTTAGAACAAAGAATCCTCAAAATGATTGACAGGTAAATAACCTTTCTGGCTGGCTAAATAAGCACGGCCACATATGAGGTGCTTTTTGAGGTTATTGTACATTAAAGAATGATCATGTGACTTTTATGTACACCAGGTGACCTGTAAATGCGAAAAAGCCACTTCTACTGCAGTTTTTCAAAATATTCCTTTTTTGAATTGCCTGAAAAACTACCTCATGTGAGCATAAAAAGTTTTTTGCAATATATGGGAGATTTGAAATTGTTTTTCCATGTCAGTGGGTTGAAAAAATTTTACCAGGGGAACACCGCCAAAAGAGATGTATTTTACCCCCGAAACTTGATTTTTTTTTTTACCGGGGAACCCCCCTCGAAATGCAACTGGCCTACTTTGGGGATAGTTTTGTGAAAACCTGGCAACCCTGTAAAGAACGGCCTTTGAATTTGACTATATGCCACTGACAGTGATGTAACACTTATGTTAAGGCCAGGGTTGCCAGGTTTGCACAACAAAACCTGCCCAATTGCTACTAAACATGTTTTGAGGAAGGTCCCCGGTAAAAATCATGTTCCAGGGAGTAGAATACACATTTTTTTTGGCAGGGTTCCCCTGAAAAACCCCCCAAAACATGATTTTTTGTAACACTTTTATATTAACGCCAGGGCTGCCAGGTTTGCACAACAAAACCTGCCCAGTTGCTACCAGTCATGTTTCAAGGGGGGTCCCCAATAAAAATCATGTTCCAGGGAGTAAAATACAAGTTTTTCTGGGAGGGTTCCCCTGGGGAAATTAACATTCCAGGGGCTAAATATTATGTTATTGGAGTTGCTAAAAACCCACTGACATAAAAAAACATCCCACGGAAATAGGGAAAACAGCGGACTTGGCAACACTGGTTAATGCTTTGCTAAATTATTATTCTAATTATTATTCGCCAGTTATTACTGAATTAGGACCCGCCCCTTGTCCAAACCCCGCCTTCAAAAGGCAGTTCCGCAAAGAATCCTCAAAATGATTGACAGCATTTCCGATTAGCTAAACAAGCACGGGCCACTCCCCTTTTATTGTTTTTTTTTCAGCGACAGGTATTTAAGTGATCTTTTTATGTGTCGTATTCAACATAAAAATAACTTTTGTTGTTGTTGTATGTATTTAATTTATATTATACTAGATATCCACCTTTTTCTTCAAAGCGGAAGTAAGCCTGTGGGCGAGATTTCCAGTTCATTTCAGGGAAATAATGAGAAGAACAACAATGTGCGGTAAACGGTTAAACTGTTTGCACTACAAACCAGTGTGCTCATAATTAAGATAACACATTAAATCAACATGGTACGTCACACCAATTTGCAATATTAAGCAGCAAAACAAGCCGCTTTGTACAGCCAAAAATAGCTGGATGCGAATGAGACCGGAAGCCAAACCCATAAAAGAGAGCGCCCGCTCTTACGGGAAGAAAAAGGTGAACAGTTTAACATTAACATTAATAAAGTCTCTTAAAAAACTGATACTGTGGGTGAAAAAACAACAACAGACAAGAACGTTAATGTAGTTATAAAAGGTTGAATTAAAACACTCAGTCAATATAGTTTTTCCATTTAATAAACTTTAAAACACATGATTTTGATTTGGTTTTGCTCAAATGATATTGCAGTTTGAACAGCACGGTTTTGAGATCTCGATGGACACTGAGACAGCCGAAACCTGTACAGTCTTTTCACATAAACATTTCACTCAATCCAAACGTACATGAGGAATAAGGCTCTTTAACTGCAGAGCAAAGCACTTAATCACTAACAGAACCGCAAGCCTTGACATTACAGGTTAGTTTTTCCATTGACGTAAGAAACGAGAAGAAAGAAAAGATAAAATTGGATATAAAAGAAAATATAATTTACGTATATATATATTTGGGAGTAATAAGTAAAGACATAAAGTGTGGGTATAATAGAAAAATACAATTGGTCACATTGTGTGCCCTTAAGGCAGGCCTGCAGATCCTGGAATCATTGGGAGTGTGTACAGATGCTTCACTACAAGGAAATTCAATATGAATTCAGTAGCAAAGACTCTTTCAACCCACAACAAAATAAAAAGCCATTCTAAATGCACTTTACAGGAGCGTTTAACAGGTTATTTAGTACAATATTAACAGACAAAAGTGTAAATGTCTCAATGTAGCCATTTCACATTTACACCACACTAAATAAAGACTATATTAGTTGAGTAATTGTTGCGTTATAGAGGTTTACCGATCCACCCAGTCGATGTGGAGAAGACTTTTCCTCATCCTGGCTGTCTGAACCATCATCTTTAGATGCAATTGGAAAAAAATGACCTACAAACACAGACATTCCTGATACAGAATACAGAAAGAATTTAGACAATAAATCTGCATTCAATTCCAGCAAATACATAAAAATCTCTAGTGTGCAATGACTGCATCCCATGGGTCGGACATGAAACTCATGAAAAGAAAGAAAAAAAACCTCACCGTTGTGTCATATCAAACTTATACGGCTTCCTTTTTTTTGTGAAACACAAAAGAAGCAGAATGACATTCGGCTATTAAGCAAGTAGATTTGAAACGACATGAGAGTGAGTAAATAAAGACAGACATTGCATTTTGGGCAAATTAACCCTTTATAAACACGAGGACGGACTGTTGGTCGGAGATGTTACGTAATAAAAAACAAAAAAAACCTACAGCATGACTAAATTTTTGAAATTTTATGTTCAGTATTATTCTGAATCACTTATGAGCACAGCTGATTTGAAGCTTCATGTGAAATACAGTATGAATTTGGACAAATTGCAGCACAAAATGCAGCACAACATTACACTACACTACAGCTGGATCACTGAACATTTCATATGGAGTCATTTTGTGGTTACTATTTATGCTGCCCGTTTTTTTAATGACAGGTTAATCAAAAACCCAGTGATTTTGATTGGGAATTATCCTGTCTGAGAGTCGCCGATCGATCAAGAACGACCCTTGTCTTATGATTGGATAACAGCAGGCCTCGCCTCTTACTGATTGGTTGAGATTAGACCTTATCGGTCTCTGATTGGCTACGAGTGGGCCCTGCTGCTCACTGATTGGCTGAAAGCAGGCCCTGTCGCTGGGCGTGCTCGAGGATGGCGGTGTGGCAGAAATAGTACTGCTCGGGTGTTTGGATGCTGAAGGCACGCTGCGCTCTCATCCGTCGAACTGTCTGGCAAATGTTAAGAGTCCCGACATCCTGCAGCTGGGACAGACAGATATCCAGCGCACAAAAAGTACCTGCGGGGAGAGGAAGTCAGTCTGTTAAGCCTTTAAAAGTGACAGGCTGCTCAAAAATACAAATTCTGTGATCATTTTCTAAGCCTGGTGTTGTTTGAAATGTGTATGACTTTATTTCCTCAGCGAAACATGAAGGAAGATATTTTGAAGTTTTGGTTCCCATTGACTTCCATTGTCTTTTTTGTCCCTACAATGGAACTCAATGGGAAACTATTTAGATACCAACATTTGTCAAAATTTGTTCATTTATCAAACCTGTGTGACTTTCTTTCGTCTGTGTAACATGAAAGAAGATATTTTGGAGAATGTAACTAAATAGTTAAGTTCCCATTGACTTCCATTGTCTTTTTTGTCCCTACAATAGAAGTTAATGGGAACCAAAACTGCTTGTTTTCTAATATCGCAACTTTCTTCAAAATCTCTTTTTAAGTTCATTTATCAAACCTGTATGACTTACTTTCTTCTGTGAAGCATGAATGAAGATCATTTGGAGAATGTTGGTAACTAAATATTTTTGGTTCCCATTCATTTTCATTGTATTTTTGTCCACACAATGGAAGTCAATGGGAACTATTTCAACTTTCTTCAAAATATCTCCTTTTATGTTAATTTACTAAACTTGTATGACTTTCTTTTTTTGTGGAACATGAAGGAAGATATTTTGGAGAATGCTGGTGACTAAATAGTTTAATTTCCCATTGACATCCATTGTCTTTTTTGTCCATGCAATGGAAGTCAATGGGAACCAAAACTATTTGATTGCAAACATCCCAACATCCTTCCAAACATCATCTTTTTTGTTTATTTACTACACCTGTAAAACATTCTTCATCTGCAGAACATGAAAGAAGTTATTTTGAAGACTGCTGATAACTAAATAGTTTTGGCTCCCATTGACTTCCATTGTCTTTTTTTGTCCATACAATGGAAGTCAATAGGAACCAAAACATTTTGGTTGCCAATATCACAACATTCTTCAAAATATCTTCGTTTATGTTCATTTAATACACCTGTATGACTTTCTTCCCTCTGTAGAACATGGAAGAAGTTTCCTTGAAGACTGCTGATAACTAAATAGTTTTAGTTCCCACTGACTTCAATTGTCGTTTTTTGTCCATTCAATGGAAGTCAATGGGAAGCAAGATGGTTTGGTTGCCAATATCACAACATTCTTCAAAATATCTTTGTTTATGTTCATTTACCACATCTGTTTGACTTTCTTTCATGTTTTACAGAAGGATGAAGATATTTTGAAGACCGTTGATGACTAAATAGTTTCAATTCCCATTGACTTCCATTGTGTTTTTGTCCATACAATGGAAGTCAATGGAACCAAAACTGTTTGGTTGCCAACATCCTAACATTCCTCAAAATATCTTCTTTTATGTTAATTTACTACACTTCTATAACTTTCTTCCTTCTGTAGAACATAAGAGATATTTTGAAGACTGTTGATAACTAAATAGTTTCAATTCCCATTGACTTCCATTGTGTTTTTGTCCATACAATAGAAGTTAGTGAGAACCAAAACTGTTTGGTCACTAATAAAGCAACTTTCTTAAATATCTCCTTTAAGGTTATTTACTACACATATATGGCTGACTTTCTCCAAAATGTATTCCTTCATGTTCCATAGAAGAATGTTGTTAACTAAATAGTAACCGTTCCCATTGATTTCCGTTGTGTTTATTGTCCACACAATGGAAGTCAATGGGAACCAAAATGGTTTGGTTGCCAATATGCCAACATTCTTCAAAATATCTTCTTTTATGTTAATTTAGTACACCTGTATGTCTTTCTTCCTTCTGTAGAACATGAAAGAATATATTTTGAAGAATTTTGATAACTAAATAACTTTGATTCCCATTGACGCCTATTGTGTTCTTGTCCATAAAATGAAAGTTAATGGGAACCATAACTGTTTGGTCACCAATATTCCAACTTTCTTCAAAATATCTCCTTTCATGTTCATTTACTAAATCTGTATGAATTTCTTTCTTCTGTGGAACATGAAAGAACATATTTTGGAGAACGTTGGTAATTAAATAGTTTCCATTCCCACTGACATCCATTGTCTTTTTTTGTCCATACAGTGGAAGTCAATGGGAACCAAAACTGTTTGGTTGTCAATATCCAAACATTCTTCAAAATATCTTCTTTTTTGTTCATCTACTGCACCTGTATGATTCCCTCCTTTCTGTAGAACACGAAAGAAGTTATTTTGAAGACAACTGATGACTAAATAGTTTTGGTTCCTATTGACTTCCATTGTCTTTTTTGTCCATACAATGGAAGTCAATGGGAACCAAAACATCCCAACATTCTTCAAATGATCTTCTGTTCATTTACTACACTTCTATGACTTTCTTTCTTCTGTAGTACAAAAAAGATGATATTTTGAAGACTGCTGATAACTAAATGGTTTCAGTTCACATTGATTTCCATTGCGTTTTTGTCCATACAATGCAACTTATTGGGAACCAAAACTGTTTGGCCACTAATATCCCAACTTTCTTCAAGATATCTCTTTCTATGCTCATTTACTAAACTTGTACAACTGACTTTCTTCTGTGGAACATGAATGAAGATATTTTGAAGAATGTTGGTCACCAAATAATGTTGGTTCCCATTGACTTCCATTATATTTTGGTAAATGTTGGGTTACCAACGTTCTTTTATGTTCCAAAGAAGAATGTCAGTCCTACAGGTTTAGTAAATGAACATAAGATATTTTGAAGAAAGTTGGTAACCCAGCAGTTGGCAAAATGTAATGGAAGTCAATAGGAACCAACAATATTTGGTTACCAACATTCTTCAAAATATATTTCATGTTCCACAGCAGAAAGTCAGTCATACAGGTTTAGTAAATGAACTCGAGATATTTTGAAGAAAGTTGCTAACCAAATAATGTTGGTTCCCATTGACTTCCATTATATTTTAGTAACTGTTAAGTTACCAGTATTCTTCAAAACATGTTTTTTTCATGTTCCACAGAAGAAAGTCAATCGTACAGGTTTAGCAAATGAACATAAGATATGTTGAAGAAAGTTGCTAACCAAATAATGTTGGTTCCCACTGACTTCCAACAATCTTCAAAATATATTCTTTCATGTTCTACAGAACAACGCAAGTCATTCAGGTTTAGCAAAAGATGACAGAATTTCTCCTTTTGCCTGGACCTCATTGATATGTACATTTGTTTTTGTGATGCGTTTAATTACTGACCGGTCCGGCCGATTCCAGCGCTGCAGTGGACCACCATGGGCGGGCCGAGCGGGTGACCCCTCCACTGTGAGCCGAAAGCCTGGACCGCCCACTGCTGCTGGTGCTTCACAGCACCCAGGAAGTCAATCAGAGACAGTGCGGAGGACGGGACCCCGTAATCAGGCCAGCTGAGGAACTGAAAATGAGTCACCTGTCTCTGTTCAAATGTCTGGGGAAAAAAAAGAAAAACAACAACAATAAAAGAAGTTCAGACAATGTTCTTTTTTACTTTTCTTCAAATAAACAGAACTGCAATCTACAGTGCCACAGCAAAGGAAGTTATATTTTAGTTCTGAGTTGGCAGTCTAAATCGAATGTGATGACATGAAAAGGCTGTGTATAGAAACGAAGATAACACATATTTTTATCACACATCTTTGTTGGCTGATTCAAAAATAAAACAGTCAGTGTGACCAATTCACAAATGAATATAATGAGCCATCAGTCCAAAAGACACAAATTCATGCGTTTTTAAAAATTCAAAGTGCTTTTAAGTGTTTTTCAGAGGAAATGCATCAAGACAGAGCTCAAATACCATCAAAATGCTGACAAATACTGAAATCATTATATTAATCATATTTGATATCAAAATTACTGACTGGTTGTTCATTGAAAACATGATAAAAAACTGGTGGATGGTACCTCAGTGTTATGCAGCTCGAGTGTGGTTTGGTTGTAATGTGCATGTTTGTCCACTCTGTGATTGACCACAGCAATGTGCCCGTACACCTCCTGACCGCCCTCCTCCTTAGGCCAGTACTGTCCACACTTTCTCCGGCCCCCCTCGTCCGTCCTGCACACACACATTCGCACACAGATCTCCAAGCAGCGGTCTTCGTAATCTACCGTGACAGCGTCCATATGGCACAGGTCTAATCTGATCTCAGAACAGATCAGTTCTACAGAATAACTGTAGAAGGGGCTCAAATCTGATTGGCTGACTTCTACACATTTCTAGGAGTCAGACTTCATTTTAGCAGCCCAATAGGAAACAAAGTTGCATTTATGTTCTCAGACTGCTACAACGAGAACTTCGGAGGACAATTCAGTCAAACATTTAGTAGCAAGCACAAGCACAAGCACAATTGTACATTATATTCTCTCTATATGCTCTCTGGCTAAATGTAATTTATGTGAAACGTGATGGAAATTTTTATTTAATGGTCGTTGAATACGTCGAAAGGGTATGTTCAATATAGCCTTGTTCAGAAAAGTGCAGTCTAAGTGATGCTCAGATCAAAGACCATGATTAAATAATCTATACTTACCCAAAAAGTGCTTAAAACAGCAGAACTAAGTCATATGACAAACCAATGACCAGATCAGTATAACCAATTACAGTGAAGAACACATGAGTGATATTGATTTTTTACTCAAACTACAAGGTATAAATGTACATGTATCTTTCTGTTCAGAGAGTCTCTCTTGGTTGTTGTGACCAGTGGGCTCCCGCCCGTGAGTAAAACTTTCATTCCTGCAAAGAGAAACTTGGGAGTGGTGTCTGGTATATGCTGCGCAGCTGAGGAAGAGGAGTACTAAAGACTCTACGCTCAAAAGACCACCGTAAAGACAGTGATAGTGTTGGAAGACTATAGAGCCATCCTCGGGCTGAGGTAACAGCGTATAGCTGAGAAGGGCGGTGAGAGTGTATAGATGCTAAAGACCTGCATGCTCATGTGTGATTGAAGTAGTGATAGTAGCTTCTTGATGGGAAGCCATCACCATACTTCAGGGAAGTATTGGAATATAATGTATTCGAGGAATTCTGGGAATTAGCTAGAGATACTGTAGTTCATTGGATTGGATTGCAAGTATTCGGGGAGTTCAGGGAATTAGCCCGAGATACTGTAGTTATTTAGTTGTTTGAGGTTTCTGTGGTGAAGTCAGATTAGCTGATTAGCAGATCAGCTGATTATGAGTAACTGGCAATTTGGACTAGATTTTCTAGTGATAGTAAAACTTCTGGTTTGGAGAACTACAAATCATTTCCTCTATTTTAGTTAGCTAGACTCTCCGTGACGTCTCACCTTGTTGTCATGACGATGACAAGCACACTTTGCTCCCAAACCATTCTCCAGAAATCTCCGTAGGTTTTCTCCAATGGACCTGTTAAGAAACAACAGATGCAACAGTTCCAGTGCAGGTTAAGAATCATAATCTTACATATTAGGACTGAGTAAAAAACACAGATTTCTTGATTTTAATCGATTCTTATTTTTACGAAACAATATTGATTCTTAAATACCAAGAATCGACCAGTCTAGCCTGTTTTCAGTAATAGACTAAACATTGTAGCGCACCTCCCATCCAATAAATAGCAATAAGCTTTGTGCTTTGTTACTTTTGATATGAAACAAAGTCTCAGGTTTCAAATTCTGTCCATTTTATTAGAATATGCAAACAATAAATGTCGTTTTGGCACCGTTTAATGTGGTGTGACAGATCGCTGTAGCTCTTCAGTTCAAGAGAAAAGTCAACGCAAGGCGCACGTGAACTGATTGTCTCAGTTTTAGCACAAAATAAAAATGAATGGACGCCCGAAGGTATGTTAAAAGCAAGAGTACAACTTACCAAAATCCGTTTCCTGTCTCATGTAATTGTTCAATTAGTGTTTCAACCACGCAAAGACGTCAATAACAGCTTGTAAACAATGTCACGTTACATTTACCTCAGAAAAAAACATATTTGGTGACCATAAACTTGTTAGTCAGCAAGAAAAATTAACTCTAGAGAGGAGCATTTTGCTAAATATATGCACCATATAACATATTCATTATATTTTTTATTGTTTAATTTATGTTTGAATAAATCTGTTGAGATTTTACGAATTTAAATTTACATTTAAATGTTTATATTTTTAAAACGAATTGGAGAAATATAATTTGGGGTTCAAGCGCGTGCACCAAACCATAAGTCGTAGAGACTTGAAACTTGCAGGGATGGTATTACTCACACCGCCTACAACGTGACCAAGGCTCACCCCAATCGACCTGACTGGGACGCTGCAACAATCAAAAGTACGAAATCGCTCATAACTCCTAAACCGTCAGTCGCAGGCTCAATTGTCTTATGTCGTTGGAATCGATGATCATGAGCCTGGCCAGTGCGAAAAGATTCTCAGGCCGGTTGCACCAGCTAGACGTAAAAAAGCTGGGTGTAAGCCCTACACTGGGCTTTGCAACGTCCAACTTTACAATAAGTATTTACACCTGTTGCACCAGCTAAAACTACGATTAGGCGCAACTACGCCCGGCGTAGATGATGCCCGTCCACGCAAACACATTCTCCCGCAGTGATAGTTGAGACAACACTCACGCTGCAATGGCTACAACTACTAATATAAAACTGAATTGCTCAAGACATCATAACGGCACCGTATAAATATTTACATAACATGTCCTCGTTTTTGTATCTGAGGTCTCCCTGCACATTCCCATGACATATTTCTTCAGACTAACACTAAAAATAAAGGCGACAGGTTAAGTAAAATATAAATATTTTAACTCTATATATAGAGTTTTTTTTTTCTAGCTATCGAGTTTATGTACAATGAATGTCTTTCCTGAGGTAAATGTGAATTTACGTGACAATTGTGCATTTTAGCCTATTGACGTCTTTCTGTGGCTGAAAAAACACATTTATAAATTGTAGTTTGTGATAGAATTGACAGAATTTGACAGAAGCTGATAGTTTATTTCTAATTAAAAAGTAAGCACAAAACTGACTGCGATTATTGGATGGCTGGAACGCTGCAAATGATGAGAGGAATTAAAAACGTTACGTTTCCAAGCATTACTGTCCAAGCAAGATGTCGAATAGAAATATTAAGGGAATACTTTAAGACAGGTATTTACCATTATCAGCATGGTAAAGTAGATTCGTCTCTCGTTGTCTCTGAGAGAATTTGTGCTGTTAATGCAGTGTTAGCCGTAGTTTCTTTTTTACTTTCACTTTTATAATTCTTGCGCAAAGTTTGCGCATTGCTTGCAGGTGTTGCTTGACCCCTCCCCCATAATAATTGTTTATAGGCCACATTATCCTGCCCGAAAAGACCATAAACGTTACAGGTGGCATCTGCAATAATTAATTAAAAATGAATCAAGTCGAAGCAAATCATGACATTTTTGACTTTACGTCTACCCTTGACTAGGCATAAGATTTAGTCTCAGACGTAGCACTACGCCAAGATGGTGTAACGGGTATAAATTCTATGCACGACTTAAAGTGCATTTTACGTCCAGCCTAGTCTTACAACCGGGTGTACATCCAGCTGGTGCAACCGGCCCCCGAGTGAATATCAATAATTATCCCAAAAAAAAAAAAAAAAAAAACTTTTAACTCACTATCGCAAAAGGCCGCCAAAACGTTCTAAAGGGGCGGGGCTACTTTTAGTAAAATGCCTATAACTCCTGAACAGAATGAGATATCTTAACCAATCTCAGAACACTTAAATAGCTCAATCTAAAGTTAGAGAAATTTGTGTTTCACAGACGTACTATGCGATTTTAATCCCTGAAACGCCCAGATGTACAAAACAGACCCTCCCATCTCTGTAATAAACATGGAGACGTTAGTCCCATCAGAAGTGATACTTGACAATCGCAGACGTCAGGTGATAAGAACCTAAACTCTAGTCCCGTCCGAATAGGGCTTAAGGTTACAGGACAAAAATCGTTAGAATTGGCGACTTGGTATACCCATGCAACCATTAGTCCTATCAACATCAAAAATTGCCACAAAGTGCCACAAGTGTCTATAAGGACATTTGCATATCACAGAAAACATGGCTGCCATTGGGCGATGAAGTTTGAGCACCCATTAAACAAGGTTAACGAAGGCCGATCTGAACAAAACTTGTGGGAACAGAAGTTCTGTGGGATTTTTGAAAGAAATCAGCTGATATTGGGGAAAGATATCGCATTTTTCAAGGCCGTAAACGATTGTACATTGCACGGTTTCTCACACATACACGCAATATTCGTATTATATGACAGAACTCTTCATTCCAGACAACTTTGCCTCTAGAACCACTGCTGTCAATCAAAACGTTTGTTAAATGATTGATTACTTTTCCGAACTAGTCCTAGATTTTTTGCTCAATCTGGAAAAAAACCACTGCAGTACAATTCTCTAGACTCTCTAGGTCAATAATTATCAAAAAAATGTTCAAATTTGAGTAATTTAGAAAAGGGGCCTGTCCAAATTTACCCAAAATTCTATAAAGCCTAAAGGAACACGTAAAACGTCACGAAACCTGGTGAGCACAAGTGATTCCAAACAAGCATGCGAAGTTTTAAGGAGATCGGACCACAGCTGGCGCTAAAAAAACTATGGTAAATTACCTGGATTTGCAAAAAAAGGCTTGCTACATAATGGCTTTCTTCATATGTGCTTAAACGCCTTAAAGCACTTGAAGCCTGGTAATCGCTGCTTGCAGGTATATTTATGTAATTGTATCTTTATTATTATAAAAAATTAATTGAGTGTAATTTAAGTGTTTGCATACAAATCAGTTCATTTTAACCTCCAATATTATAGTAACGTAGTACCAACTGACTCTCATGTATATTTCACAGCATTAGTTGAGATATTTTTTTCCTGAGAAAATTTGTCATGTACTGTACGTGATATATATCCAAAATAGTCTACCGAATCAAATCGGAGCGAATTCGAAAGCTTGTGAATCAGAATCAAATTGTGAAATCTGTGTCAAACCCAGCCCTAGTAAATATGATGGGTTATACAAATAGGGTGATTATTTTTACCCTGAGTCCCAATATATGCATTTTTCTGTTTGTATCCATCCATGAAGCTGGCATTTATGTAGTCTGATCTCTGTGGAAAGAAAACAAAATCAGTGTCCAGTTGAAACATTAAAAAGTTTTGGGTCAGTACTTTTTTTTTTCTTTTTTTTTTTTTAAGAAATTAATATTTTTATTCAGCAAGGATGGATTAAATTGATCTAAAGTAACAATTATTTTTAAGATGTTACAACAGATTGCGGTTTCAGATAAATGCTGCTCTTTCGAACTTTCTGTTCATCAAAGAAGCTTGAAAAAGAATATTTCTCAAGCATCAAATCAGCATATTACAATGATTTCTGAAGGATCATTTGTCACTGAAGACTGGAGTAATGATGCTGAAAATTCAGCTTTGCATCATTGGAATAAATTACATTTTACACTCTATTACAATAGAAAACAGTTCTTTTAATCTGCAATAATATTTCACATTATTACCATTTTTACTGTACTTCTAATCAAAAAAAAAAATGCAGCCTTGTTAATCATCTTTTAAAAACATTACAATATTTTAGCATGGATCAGTCTAAAGAGGCCCTAAACTGAATGATATAAAACAGCACAAACCTCGTTTCTCCTCGCTTTGAGTCGCACACGAGTCTGATCGAGACACAGCACGTCGCCATAGCGGTTCCGCTCCTGGTTGTGAGCAGCCCTGCAGAAGTTCAATGACAACATGAAATCAAAACATTTTACTCTACAATACCCCATATTATGAAAGGTGAAGTCCACACTTACAGCGCACAGGTGAAGGTTCCAGGTGGCTGCTCTCTGCGAAGCTCCTCATACTCCAGGTAGATCCCACTGCGCTGGGCCCGGTTCAGGTGGGCCATGAGCTCGGCCAGACCCATGGCCTCAGGTCCCGGGACGTGTATAGACGTGTTCTCCAGCGGAATCCCCACCAGCTCATCCACGGGATCCACGCGTCCGTTCTGCTCGGACAGCAGCTGCAGGTTCCAGCTGTGCACATCCAGAGGCAAACAGCCGCCCAGATGCTCCGGTAAACAGTCTCTGGGCAGATGCTGACGCAGGTCAGCCATCTTCACCATTTGAACCTGAAAACAGACTCATGTTTAGAAATAACGAAACTGACAATGCGGTCAACGAAATGCCACAAAAGATGAGAAGATGAGATGAGTGGGTTAAGTATATAGACCAGAGACATCCAGGCCAGCTTAAGGTGGTCGGGTTGGTCAACCAATCCGTAGCAGCTTAACCAAGGTGTTACAAGCTCTAACCTTGATGACCAAGATGGTCTAACATGCCAACCTCCACTGGTTTTGATTTAAATCAGCTACTGCAGCGCTCGACAATAAGGAGTCCCCGATGGCCCGGGGCCAGCGTGAAAGACGCTCGGGACAGTTGACGAATTTGTCACTGCTGCGTCGTCACAAAAGTTTATCATTTGCGCATTTTTTTAAAGAAGAACTCCATTTCCAGAACAACAATTTACAAATAATTTACTTTGTCATATAATGGACTTCATTGGTGCTCTGATTTTGAACTTCCAAAATGCATTTAAACGCAGCTTCAAAGGGCTCTAAACGACCCCAGCTGAGGAAGAAGGGTCGTATCTAGCGAAACAATCAGTCATTTTTTTCGAAAAATATGAAATTGTTATACTTTTTAAGCACAAAAGCTCGTGTAGCACAGGCTCTGGGATGCACATCCATGATGCTACGAATTAGTAATGGGTCGTTCCTGAACGATTCTTTAATGTGACTTGGGAAGAACGAGTCGTCTCAGGGAGTGATTTGTTGAATGAATTAATCTTTTCTGTTTCTTATAGCATTATAGTTTTGTCTTGTTTGTAGTGTGATCAACGTTTGTGTAAGCAGTAGATGTGTTTGGAAAGTAACACGTAACATTTTAATTATATTTTGCTAAAATGAACAAAATGACTCGAAAAAAAGATTCGTTCATTTTGCTGAACGAGACTCAAAGGTCCAAGTCGGTAAAATGATCCGAACTTCCCATCACTACTACGAATCACGTCTAAGTTCATCGTCTGTGTACTGAGTATGGTGAAAAACTCCATCTTATTTTCTCCTACAACTTGAGAGGAGGACATCGTTGTACCTTTTTGTTTGTAAACAGCATTTACAAACTTGCACTTTCTTAGTCTTTGCGCATTCGCTATGTAAACACTCGGTCTGTAGTTCCGCCTAAGTTCCGCGTGACCTTTCGATGTGATTCAATAGTACGTAGTGTCGTGAACACGCATCCCAAAGCCTGTGCTACACAAGCTTTTGTGCTTGAAAAGTATACAAATTTTTATTTTCCGAAAAAAATGACAGATTGTTTCACTAGATAAGACCCTTCCTCCTCGGCTGGGATCATTTAGAGCCCATTGAAGCTGCATTTAAACTACGTTTTGGAAGTTCAAAATCGAGGCACCAATGAAGTCCATTATATGGAGAAAAATCCTGAAATGCTTTCCTCAAAAACCATAATTTCTTCACGTCTGAAGACAGAAAGACATGAACATCTTGGATGACAAGGGGGTGAGTAAATTATTTGTAAATTGTTGTTCTGGAAGTGGAGTTCTCCTTTAAGCCTTGTTAATTAAAAATTTCAGGTGATCACAGAGAGACGTGTCTCTGACGGACAAATAGCCTACATACAACGTCAAAATACCCGTCTTGACGAGTAACTACGTAGCTTTAACAATGATTAGTCTGTATTTAATGTATACAGTGGAGTATGCACCGATCGACCGCGCACTCAAAAAAATAATTCATTGGATGAACTCACTTTAATTAAGCGCAGGATTTCCATCCAATAAATATGTGTAACCCCAACTCATAAAAATGTAATTCATGCAATGAAATGTAAATGTTGGGCCAACTCAATTTAATCAAATATAGTTTAAATGAAATTGATACATTTATGAAGTGATTATTTTATGCTCATACTAAAACATTTAACTGGAAAACAAATAACTAGGCAGAAATCCTTCTACACTCAAAAAAATTATACATCTGATGTACTTAACTTTAGGCATTAACCAACTTGTTAGGCATTAGCTATAAGATGGCTTTCCATGGCATGCCCAAAGTAGTTGTTTACTTTATTATTAACTTTAACTCACGTTAGCAGGTCCTCAACCCAAGCTCATGCTCTACACTTCACCACAATGGTCACCCCCCCAAAACATTAACTCTCCAGAAACTGTTTTAAATACAAACATTAAAGAACATTAAACATTAACAAGTCTCCCAGTTGTATCATCTTAATTAAAACATGCATAAAATAACATTTTATTTCAACATTTACTCTCTTTGTACAAAGCATGCAAAGCATGATGGGAAGGGGAAATCCACTTTCTAATTTATGTACTCTCAACTCAAATTAAGTAAAGTGGTTGAAAAAAATTGTGTTGAATTAACTTAATTTACTAAAGTAAACTGAACAAGCATCAAATGGTATTTTTGGCCTATTTAATTGAAACATGTTCTTTCAAAATGAAAATATTGAGTTGTACGAAAACGCAACTGTTTCAAGTCAGTTTAACACAATGCAATTGCATAAATGGGAAACCTAACACAATGGTGTTAAATGAAAAGGATTTTTTAAAATAATCTGAACAGTGTTGAAGAATCATTTTTATGAGTGCGGACATATTTCAACCGATCTGTTCCGGGCTTGCACACGAACTGCATGCAGTCATTTTTCAAAATGTCATGTGTGTGGAAATATTACTAACTTTAACATCGGTTAACAGAAGCCGGAGATGCTGAAGACGAACGCAAAGAGTAAAAAAAAAATACCATAGCAGACACAGCAAGATCGCGATGCGCGAAAATATTATCCTAAATATTACAATGGAGGTTTATATGAATGCATCTCTGAAGGGAACTTACTGTTTTAATAAAAGTTTACTTGGCGTTTTTTTTTCATGTTGCGTCTGTATAACTCATTTAAAGTAGCGTTCATAAGTACGGCTGCTTTGTTTACGGTGGTAACCAAGGAAACCTAGTATCACTGTTATTCCATAAGCGCCACCTGCTGGATTAAATTTGCGTTCTTTTAGTCCGTCTGTTGTTTTTCCCTAAAGCATCTTTTCATTTGTTAAAAAATAATAATAATAAAATCATTTTTGAACAAACAAATAATGTTTTCATTTTATATTTGTTAGGCTAGTAGTTCTTGCTGTGGTGTCGAAATTGGAATCGCGCATTTATCAAAATAAAAAAAAAACATGGGTCAAAAACAGATAATAGCAATTATGTTATTTTGTTGTGGCAGGGCCAGTGAAAAATTGGACCGGGCAAGTAAAAATGTGAACCACTGGCCCGACCGGGCCAGTAGAAAAAATCCTTAGCATTGAGCCCTGTACTGTTATATAAATGTGTGTGTACTAACCCGTTCTCTGAGCTTCTCCTTCAGTAACAGACTCAGAAGGTTATACGGGACCCTGAACCACACAGGAGCTCCAACGATAAGCACCTTCTTCAGCCGTGCTGGAAATGCACCCTGCAAAAGGTCAGAAAAATGATTTTTCTGATTTATTCTGACATCAAAACTCCCCAAAAACCCACCATAACTCACACATTTGAAGATGAACGGGCAGACGCCAGCAGAAACAGGAAAACCACAGACAAATAAAACACCAAAACCCACCTTGAGCAAATTGAGGATCTTTTTGCTGAGGTCCAGTTCAAAGTTAGTGTAGTTGGATCCAGCCATATCATAAATGAAGACCAGTCCATTTCTCTGAGTCTCAAAACTACAGAAAAGAAAGAGAGATTTATAACTTTGCAACTCATGATAATCAGTATTTTTAAAGTGTTTTAACACAGTAATATTGTGAAATGTTATTATTATTTAAAATAACCACTTTCTATTTGAATATGTTTTAAAATGTAATTTATTTCTGTGATGCAAAGCTGAATTTTCAGCATCAATACTCCAGTCTTCAGTGTCACATGATCTTTCAGATATGCTGACTTGCTCAAGAAACATTTCTTATTATTACCAGTGTTGAAAACAGTTGTGCTGCTTCATATTTTTGTGGAAACCATGATGTATAAAGTAAAAAAAAAACAACACATGATGACCCCTGGTTACCTCTCCACAGCTCGATCTAGTAGGTAGAACAGGGCTTGAAGAACCACATGGTTTCCCGTTTTGCTGGGATGGTGCAGTTTAGCTGTATAGAGGGCGATGGATGCGCCAGACGGGTCCCGAACACCCTGATACCAGAACAGCATTAAAAAATGTTGAAACAGGATGCAATATGCAAGGACAATGCTTTAACAAACAAAACTGCTGTCACACAACCTCTTATGGCTGCTTGTTTAATTAATGAATTTAGAATGGAATTCAGAAGCAATTCAGAAATAAATATAGTAGCTTTAAAGTTTAATCCAACTTTAAAAAATAATTTAAATAATACGAATCAATGCATGAACGAATGAATAAATGACTGCATAAATGAATATAAAAAGGTATGCTCTTTAAAATAAATACAGTATTTTTACTCCAACTTTTTTCATTCTGAATTTAAAACATTTAAATAATAAAAAACAATAATAATTAAAAAAAATATAAATAAATAATAATATTATATTTTAAAGTAAATTTAAAAAATATAATAATGATAAAATAAATAATAAACCTAATTAATATATCAATAAAATAAATCAACCAATCAATCAATAAATAATTTACTAAATAATAATAAATAATTAAATAAAAATAAATGACTATACAACATGAAAGAATAAAATGAACAACTAAATAACTATCCAAACATACAGCAGTATTCTCTTCCAAATACATCAAATAATATTACATATTTAAGAGACATAAAAATAATTACATAAATAATAAAATACAAAAAAAAAGAATAAATGACAAAATAAATAAATAAATATACAAACATACAGTAATATGTTCTTTAAAATAAATATAGTGGTTTAAAATTTTTAATCCAACTTTGTGCATATTCTGAAATTAAAATAAAGACATAAAAATGCTAAAATAAATAATAAATACAAAACAATAATAAACTAAAAACAGAATGATTAAATGACTAAAAATGGTGGTTTAAAATTTTAAATCCAAATTTGTGAATATATATAATAATAAAATATATATAATATAAAAAAATATATAATAATAAAATAAATAAAACTGACGCCTATTTTACTAATAAACTTATCAACCAATAAATAAATAAAAATTAAATAATAATATAAAAAAATAAATGAAAATAACATAAATTAATGAATAAATAACTATAAACATACAGTATTTACAGTACATATTTAGAAATAAAATAAAAATATAATCATGATAAAATAAAACAATATCAATAAATCAACCAATCATTAAATAAATTAAAATGAAATAAAATAATAAAACTAATGATAATAAATAATAATAAAATAAATGAATTTACAACATAAAGGAATACATGAATAAGTGAATAAATAAATAAATAAATAGCTATGCCAACATACAGTAGTATGCTCTTCAAAAATACATACGGTAATATTACATTTGTAATCCAACATGGTGCATATTCTGAATTAAAATAGATTAAATGACTAAATAAATGAATGAATATCCAGACATATATTAATATGCTCTTTCACAAAAATAAAAATACAGTGGTTTAAAATGTTTAATCCACTTTTGTGCATTTAGAATTAAAAAATATATATAATAATGGTAAAATAAATAATAAAACTAACAAATAATCAATAAATAAATCAACCAATCAATAAATAAAATGAAATGAAATAATAAAAGAAAAAATTGAAAAAAAAAATAAATGTATTTACAACATAAAGGAATACATGAAGGAATAAATAACTATGCAAATATACAGAACTATGCTTTTCCAAATACATACAGTAATATTACATTTTTATTTTTATTTTTTCACCAACACCCCCTTTAACAAAATAAGTGCAGGACGCCTCTGGGCTGTATGCTTTTCCAAACATCCTTCAGTTTAGCAGAGGAGTAGTTTTAATTGTGTACACACGGGGGCAGAACAGAGCGCGTCTCACTGATCTGTGAACGATGACTCACTCCAACACGTCCCATCAGTAAAGAAACATTATATTTATCTCTGCCATTCAATAAGACACTAAATCTGGTTTATTTGCTTTCAGCTGACCCATTTCCGTATGTGCAAGCACACAGCTTTAACGTTTATTAAATATTTATGTCAATACATATTCCAATAATCTGATGACTCATGAGATACGCGGGACTTGTGTGCATCTCTTCGGGTTATAAATACAGATGGCAGGATGTGAGGAGGAGAGGAGACAAGAAGATGACGGCGATCAATGAAGTATCGAATGAACCAAAGGGGTCCCGCCTTCGCAGCGGCCAATCAGATGTCAAAGCGTACACATAAGCGGAAATATTTGAAGAATGAATTTTGTCGACCTGTTTATAACCACCAGACTGAAAGCTGAAGTGAAACCCCATCAGTGACTCTGCAGCTGTAATTATCAGAGTGGAAATGAAACTTAGCGAAGCATTTTTTTCCATTTGTGAACCCGTGACCTCATTTCCAAGATTTAAAGAGCATAAAGGGCCCTTCTGAAGAAACCGCCCTGATGTGATATAAACTTACCAACACCGTGAACTTCCCACTCAACAGTTCGGAACGTAACGGCTCCTCGTGAGGCTGCAGTTTGACGATCCCCTCCCTCAGACGGGTCTCCTGTAAGAGAATCACATAGATATACACTTGCAATCAAAATTATTCAACCCCCTTGACTCGCTGCAGAGAACAACAGCAGGAAAGCCTGCATTGATCATTAGCTTAGAAAAAAATTATTAATTTAAGTTAAGAAAAAAGTTATTAATTAGTTGATTGACAGCACTAATTTGCATTTGTTACATATACACACACACAATAATAAAATAAGAGAATGAATTAAAATTAAATATTATTTCTAAAATAAATAAAATGAATAATCAATACATCAAAAATAAAACAAAATTAATTTCTGTAACATTTGCAGTCATTTGCAATAAAAAGTGAAAAAGAAAAGAGATTTTCTAGAGCAAATATTTACAGCTGAGCAATAACAGATACATGTATAATTATTATAGAAATTTCCTTGTTTTTTTCCCCAAATGCCTTTTGCAGTGACATTAAGTTTTTTTTAAACTAACGTCATACAAGCCATTTTTTCAGTTTAAAAATGACCCTAAAATTTATCGGTTTGGATGACTTTGTATATCACATGTATATTAGGGGGGAGCCCCGCCCCCCTTGAGGGTCAAGTTAATTTTATTTTCAATATAGCACCAGATTACAACAGAAGTCATTTAAAGGAAAAGTCCACTTCCAAAACAAAGATTCACATATAATGTACTCACCACCTTGTCATCCAAGATGTTCATGTCTTTCTTTCTTCAGTCGTAAAGAAATTATGTTTTTTGAGAAAAACATTTTAGCATTTTTCTCCATATAATGGACTGATATGGTGCCCAGATTTTGAACTTCCAAAATGCAGTTTAAATGCAGCTTAAAACGATCCCAAATGCGGATGTAAACGATCCCAGCCGAGGAAGAAGGGTCTTATCTAGCGAAACGATCGGTTAATTTCATAAAAAAAAAATACAATTTATATACTTTTTTATTCTCAAACGCTTGTCTTGCCTTGCTCTCAACAAAAAAGGTAAAACAGCAATATAGGACGATTATTTTGAAGTTAAGGGAGAACATGAAATGGGAGTTTTTCGACATACCCTAACTGTCATGAACCGGAGAAAAACAGTCCAGGCAGAGTAAGACAAGACAAGCGTTTGACATTAAAAACTATATAAATTGTATTATTTTCACGAAAATAACCAGTCGTTACGCTAGATAAGACCCTTCTTTCTCAGCTGGACCACATTTGGGATCGTTTGAAGCTGCATTTAAACTGCATTTTGGAAGTTCAAAATCGGGGCACCATATCAGTCCATTATATGGAGAAAAATTTTCCTCAAAAAACAATTTCTTTACAACTGAAGAAAAAAAGACATGAACATCTTGGATGACAAGGGGGTGAGTACATTATATGTGAATCTTTGTTTTGGAAGTGGACTTCTCCTTTAAGGTTACCCTTCCTACCCACCTTATTTTTCAATGCGGAAGTAAGCTGTTTTCTGGTAATGTGTTAGACATCCGGTTCATAATCCGCCATTGGGAAATAACGAGAACAATATGGAAGTGCAGTAAACAGTAAAACAGTTTGCACTACAAACCAGTGTGTTCATAATTAAGATAATACATTAAAACAATATGGTAAGACACACCAGTTTGCAATATCAAGCAGCAAAACAAGCTTTTTGTGCAGCTAAAAATAGCTGGAAGTGTTTGAGACCGGAAGCCAGACACAAAAAAATTTACAAATGGCTGCACCCACTCTTATGGGAAAAATAAGGTAGATAGAACAGGTCTGTACAGGTCTATAATCTTTTATTAAACAAACTAAGTAACCTTATGGCATTTTTCTTATTTACACGACGGCATGTCATTCCTGTCTCTACATTGACGCGCGTCTATAATTTCTCCTCCGCAAAAACGCTGACGGGATCGCGAGCCCATTCATAAAAACGGAATTTACTCTATAGCGCGGAATGCCATGGAATTCGTCAATTTTTGGATTAATAAATCAAAAGTTGGTCTGTCACTTAATTCGGATTGCGATATGCACTAGTGTCTGTGAATATTCAAAAAACGCAAAAAGACGGTCTAAATATGAATCCTGCATGTTCCGTTTGCCTCTCTATGAATGAATGGCAGAGACGCGCTTTGGTTTACTACATAAATACTGAAGCACGCGAGACGCTCGCGGTGACTTTCGGTCTCTGCGTCTTACTATATGACGACATGAACACAAACTTAATCTTGCTGTGTGAGTCACTTCATGTGAATTTTACTGATTCATTTGAGAAAACTAGCATCATATCATACTGTATACAAACAGAAACTAAACGGAAACCCGTCAAAATAAAAGTACAGTTTAACATGTAGCAGAAATATGTCTTGTATTACTTTTGTACAGTAAAACGTAGGTCTTTATATATTCATATTTCTGTCGAATTTAAATGAAACAAGTAAATGATAAAAATAAATATTACTACAAGATTAACCACTTAATTGTAGAAAAAAATACTACAATGATTATTACAACTTTTTAAACTGAATATTCACACAATTCTTCCATGTTTTAACAGTAAATCTTTGTTTGTTTGGCAAAAAAATAAAAGGGTTTAATTTTCATTTGATTAAAAAAAAATGTTTAATGCCTTCATTTGATTATCAGAAAAATCAACTGACAACACTAATGTTCATTTATTCCATACACACAGAATAAAAAACAAAATAAAAAATAAATAAAATATTATTTATAAAATAATCAAAATAAATTAATATATCAATACATAAAATTAAATTAAAATGAAAAATAAAATAAAATAAAAAGTCAGGACAGGCACCATCATATAGGTTCCCACAACTGTCTAATGAAAAGATTTTCTAGAGCAATTTTTTAATCAAATATTTAGTAAATATTTAGAGCTAAGCAACAACAGAAAAATGTTTAATTATTACAGAAATTTTCTTTTTTCCCCAAATGCCTTTTTAAATGACATTACGATTTTTTTGAATTAGATTTTTTGATGTTGCTGTCTATGCAGGGTCAGAAAGCTCTCGGATTTCATCAAAAATATATTAATTTGTGTCTCGAAGATGAACGAAGGTCTTACAGGTTTGGAACGTCATGAGGGCGAGTAATTAATGACAGAATTTTCATTTTCAGGTCAACTATAGTGAAATATTTAATACAGAGAGAGAGAGAGAATAAATCAGCATCACTCTACTGGTGGGTCTGTATTTGGGTAAAGTGTTTCTGGGCTGATTTTCCCACCTCGTGTCTGGATTACTGATATCAGCACGCATCAGCGTGTGTTTCTGTGAACACTTCTGTGGGAGCGCTTGTTTCTGTGAACACAGAAGTCATCTTATGTTCTGATCACATCCTCGTGTGAACCCAAAAATACAGAGTCCTGGAGAACGAAGGCTTAAATCTGCTGTACGCAGACCTGAAAACCTCTCAGACGCCATGCAGATCTTTACTGAGTGAATTAACTACAGTCCTACCCAGACACACAGACAAACAACAGTAGTCCCTGCACAAACCAGATTTAGAGACTAATTTAATTCGGAATTAACATCTATTTTCCCTCTGAAGCAAAACGTGCTCATTTTAAGTTCAGTAGCAATTTATAAAGAAGAATCTCTGTCTCTGTAAACCTAAATTGCTTTTAAATAAATTGAATTATAATTGGTATAAAATTAACCCCAAAAATAAGGCTATCATTTAACATGCTAATTTAGTGTCATTATTATAAAATAAATGAATGCCACTGCTAAATAGATTGTACCACTAAGTCATAAGCTTATTCATCAATTAAAAATTTCACCTAAATTTCAACCCTACCAATTACACACTGTATATTATAGTATATATAGTATGTTTCCTTTTTTTACTTTAGTATTCTAGTTATTCTGACCTCAATATTTTAAATATATATATATATATATATATATATATATATTATATTTATTATTTATTATATTATATTATTATTTTTTTTTTTTTTTTGCTCTTCCAGGTAGGGAAAGTATATTTCTATCAAGTTTTTTTCTCAGCAATTCTGTCCTCAAAATATAAATATAAAAATAAAAGAAGCTAAAGACACACAGATAAAAAATACAAACTAATAAAAAAAAAAAATTATAAAATAAAAGTATAATTAATATGGGTTCCCAAAACTGCCTAATCAATTTTCATAACATTTACAGTCATTTGAAAAAAAAAAAAAGTGCAAGTAAAAATAAACTTTCTAGACCAATTTCTAAAGCATTTAGTAAATATTTAAAGTTATTCGTAGGGTTGAAATTTCAACCAAAAACACACCTTTTGTTTGGACACACAGATAAAAATATGAGTTACTACTATTTATTTTTTTTGCTCTTCCAGGAAGGGAAAGAATATTTCATATTTTTTTTTCCTAAGCAATTCTGTCCTCAAAATATAAATATAAATATAAAAGAAGCTGTTAAGACACACAGATAAAAAAAAAAAAATACTTAGTTAAAATAAAATAAAATATTATTTATAAATAAAATAAAATAAAATATTTAAAGTTATTTGTAGGGCTGAAATTTCAACCAATAACACACCTTATATTACTATTACTATTATTATTATTATTATTATTATTATTATTACTATTATTCTTATTATTATTATTTTTCACCATTTGAGTATTTCTTTAAGTATATTTCTGTCCTCAATATTTTAAATAAAATATATATTTTATTTATTTTATTTTATTCATTTTATTACATAATTTATTTATTTCTTAATTTATTTTGCTTTTCCAGGAAGGGAAAGCATATTTCTACCAAGTTTTTTTTTTTTCCCAGCAATTCTGCCCTCAGAATATAAATATAAAATAAAAGAAGCTTTTAAGACACACAGATTAAAAATATGAATGAATTAAAATAAACTAAAATATTATTTATAAAATAAAATAAAAGGTCAGGAAAGCCACTATATTATGGGTTCCCACAATTGAATTTCCATAGCATTTAGAGTCATTTGCAAAAAAAGTCAACCATTAACACACCTTATATTATTATGATTATTATTATTATTATTAACTTTTTTTTTAAATTTACTATTTCAGGAAGGAAAGGATATTTCTATTGAGTTTTTTCCCCTCAGCAAATGCCTTCAAAATATAAATATAAAACTAAAAGAAGATATCAAGGCGCACAGACACACACTCACCCTGTAACTGTGAAACAGCTCAATTGCTCGCAGAACATCAAACTTGCGAGCCATCAGAAACTTCACGGCCACGTCCCAGGACAATGGCGAGACGCCATGTTGAGACGTCCATTTGTTGATCTCCTCCAAAAACTGCTTAGTGGCCTGTGAAAGAAAGAGATAAACGTTAAGTTTGGCATTACTATGGTACATTTTGCTCAGTTGTTTTTTCAACAGCTGCTAGCAACCGAACTAGACTACATTTTGTCCTGTGGCGAGCACAAAGTACACGATGCAGAGACCTGCACTAGGGGCTTCGTGTAGGTTTACGTCCAGGATTTACAAAAGATTTACAGGCAAAACCCTATGTTCTCAGTCATTTCCTGACAACTATAAACACTCACATACAAACAAGACCATAAGAGAGTGAGGCAGGAGTCGTGGAAAAAACTAAATGATGTTTGGATCTGGAAAGCACAGAAGATCCAGATGGGGAACCAAGAGGCTTTTGCACAGAGACAAAATCAAGCTAAAATAAATCTCTACAGAAGAAAACTGATGCAAATCAACTGACAGCAACTTCAGGTTGTCTCAGAACTGATTTTCATATGCATTCTGGGAAACTCCACTCGACTCACAGGAAACGCATCACATGGCTTCAATGTCTTCGCTCCTATTGGTTAAACCTTTCTTAACTTTTTTTGGTCAGGCCGAGGGAGATCAGGCTGCTTGTGCACTACATATATAACAGGATATTTACCCTTCGTACTGGATTATTGCCATCAGCTAAAGATGTCTAAAACTATTCTTTAGAAATCTGTGCAAATAAAGTTTCCCCATTCATTTGGCCTGAAAGCCAAATGTAATACAAAAAAAAAATAAGCTCCGTCTCTCTCCGGAGGTTCCAGTCCACCCACTTGCACAACACTGTATCCTTAAAAGGACAGATAAGCAGCATATCCAGACAGACAGGCCTGAATTCTGCAGAATTCACCCTAATGAACTGTGCAGCTTCACAGGCCACAGTTTCATCTCCAGTAAGTTCTTGCTCATGGCCTGTCAATGAACTCTGAACATCATGCATATTAAATGGTCTTGATTTTAGTGAAGCCAACCACGCATCTTAACAAAATCATGCATCCTGTGAGTTCTTTGGTTACCCAGCATGCACTACACATCTGAGGTGCTCCCCTTAAACTCTCAGTGACTTGCAGCTTTGCAGCTCAGACAATTGAGGGAACTTTCTCTCTCTCTCTCTCTCTCTCTCTCTCTATATATATATATATAAATTTATATCTATCTATCTATCTATCTATATATCTATATATATAAATATATATATATAAGTAATTTGTGTTGTTGAATATATGTATATTTAAAAATGAAATATATAAACATATATCATATTTGTTATATAATTTGTTATACCAGTACTGCCCAAAGTTATAAATTATTATTATTTAAAACATTGCTTTACATTTAATTTATGGGCAGCATTAGAAAGAAAAACATTTAAATAAAGATACTTAAAAATAAAAAATTAAAATTAAAATAAAATATAAAAATACAAATAAGACCTGTTTTATATCTACTACTGCCCTGAAAATACAAAATATAGTATGTAAATATAGTATAATATACATATACATATACATATATTTTATTTTTTTATTTTTTTTGGTAATATGGCCCATAAAAGTGATCTATATTTTATATAAGCATCATTATATAAAACATATACTATATATTTTTATGAGCAGTAGATGTAAAAATTAAGATGCATTTAAAAACACACAAAAATAAAATAATATAAAAAAATAAAATATATTACTATAAAAATGTATGACAAAAATATATTACTATTATTATTATTATTAGCCCTTCAGTAGCAATTTATAAACAAGAGACTCTGTCCCTGTAAACTTCAACTGCTTTTAAATAAATTTAATTAAAATTGGTATAAAATTGACCCTAAAAATAGGGCTGTCAATTTAACATGCTAATTTAGCATCATTAATTATAAAATTAATATTTTATAATTGTAGGCAAGTTATAGGCTTATATTCAGTATTTTTTTTTTAAATAAAACAAACAATATAATGACTTCTAAAGCCACTTTTGTCTATTCATTGATATTAAAAAATAAATAAATAAATAAATAAATTAAAAATTGTACCTGAAACTCAACCCTACCAATAAAAAAACCCCTTATATTATTATCTTTTAAATTAATTAATTTGCCTTTAGAATATTTATTTTGAAGGATATTTTGTCCTTCAGTTTTTAAACAAATTAAAACATATATTTTTATGAATTCATTAATTTGTTATTTGTTAATTATTTTTCCCCCAGAAGGGAATGGATATTATTATTGTTGTTGTTGTTGTCATAATTATTATTAGCCTTTCAGGGCAGTAATAGATATAACATTTTTAAAAACAAATCTTACAAAAAAAATTTTGAAGGATTTATTAATGCCCCAGAAACATAAAATATATTTATTTTAATAATAATAATAATAATTATTATTATTTTTATTATTACTCTTTTAATAATTTTGGGCAGGTTTTATACAGTTGGGCAATTTGATTATATAATATAATATATAATATATAATAATATATTTATTATAACAGTTTACAGTAACAGTAACAATTTTTATTTGTTTGTTTCCCTAATTCTGTAAGGGTGTCCCTTACAAAAATTAACCATGGTTAATTTTTGCAAGGAATACTTGCACAGACTATGTTTTAGGCCTAACACATGTCAGCATCATCACTCCTCTCTACTTTGGCATCAGTCAGCTCTGAACAGGAAGAAAGAGACATCAGGAACTGGACGCACATCTCTTCTTTCTCTCCGCTCCTTCATTCCCTGCATGAGTTTCTCCAGTGGAAATGCTTTTAACAGCTCAAGTCCCTCAGGACCTCGGAGCGCCGGACACAGCCAGTCCGACATCTAATTACTCTCTCACATTCGGCCAGCAGGAACCAGCAGCCCCGATAAGCCCACGTCCCCGCGCTGCCTCCGAGACGAGACCCCGGAGTGTCATTCACTCACTCATCCGTGATTCCTGTGCGTTTGCACAGCCGATAAGACACTGACTGCTGACCGGCGGACGGATGAATGAATGGACGGACGGATGACTGGGGGTTTATTTAAATGAGATTCCACAGCAGGATGGAGGAGACAGAGAGGCCTTGTTAAAGAAATCAACAGACGCACACTCTCTCCGTTTATTAACACAGGTTACTGAGGCTTTACGAGTCATTCATGACATTTTAGTACAAACAAAACTATTCAAATATTTGCAAAACATTTGCACGACTTTAAACTACACACATTCCTGCTGAAAGTGACCTATAAATAACAAGCAGACTTATATAATGACCATTTCCTGTTTTAGTCGGTGTATAGCACGAAACTGCTCTCCCACCAAACTGCTTCATAAACACATGTTAGAAACATGTGTACATGCGTGTATGCGATTAAATATTAAATGCGTTTTTGAGTGTTTCATGTTCAGATTTAAGGAATATTCTATCCAAAAATGTAAATGCGTCATTATTTACTTAAACACTCTTTAAAACACTTTTTTTTTTTTTTTTTTTTTAAGTAAAACAAAGGTGAATTTTTAAAGTATATTTTGGTCAGTGTTTTCAATATAATATAATAATTTTAATATAATTTTTTAAATATATAATTTAAGGCAAAAAAAAAAAAAAAAAACAAGTCTACTGAAGTGAACTGTGTGTGAGGGACAGACTGAAGTTAATTATTTTGGTCAGTCCTTTATTTACTTAAATGATAAAATAAATAAATGAATAATAATAATAATAATTAATATATAAATTAATTAAATAAATGAGCTAAAAAAATAAGTTAATGAAGGAAAAATGCAAGTAAAGGGTAATAAAAGGTATAAAGTCAAATTAAAAAAAAAAGTAAATAAAACTAAAACTTAAAAAAAAAAAAACTAAACTACAATTGACATACGTGTAATTATATATATAAATAATAACATATTTATATATTTCCATAACATATTTACATTTTTTATGGGTGGCATTAGAAAGAAAAAACATTTTAATAAAGATACTTAAAAATAATTCAAATAATTTACTAAAAAAAAAAATATATATATATATATATGAAAAAGGTCTATTTTATATCTAGCCCTGAAAAAAAAATTAAAAACTAAAATTAACGTGTGTAACATACAGTATTGAGAAAACATCTCTAACACTACAAAAACTATAAAAAGTATACATATATGTGTATCACAGATTTCATTTAATATTTTGATATGATACTCATAGTTTGTGCTATTGTTGTCTCATTAAAAACGATGTCACTTCCTGGAGGATGACATCATTAAGGAAGTGGCTGTGTTAGTGAAAGGGATATTGCGAAAGACTAAAAAGAATGGAAAGTGATACTAAGGACAGACCTACGAAATGATCAATTGAAACAATATTTCCAACAAAACATGCTTGGTTTTAAATAAAAACAGGAATAGTTTTTTGTATGTTAGACGTCATTACAGCATAGGAAATTATAAAAACTTCAAAATTAACAGTAAATAGTTCACAAAAATCAAAGTGATTGATTCACAAATCAGACTGCTTGATTCTAACTGACTCGATGATCTGGTGTGATGATGGAAAGCTGACTGAAATAGGAAAATTAACAAAAATGTAGTCTGTTTGCCCCAGAAAATATATGATATGACTTCAGAATATTTGAAAATATTGCACAGAAAGAGAAGTTGTACAAACTGGTGCTGTAGAATTCTTTTTATGAAGCTGAAAAACTCAACCTCCATATAATGCAAACAAATGGAAAGCCACAATACATTATTAAAATGTAACATAAAACATTATTGATGTATTTTATGTCAGTTCTCAACTACCCTCTGAGGTTATTTGCAAATGCATTTGATGGATGCTTTTATCTAGAGAAATGTACACTGTGCTGAAGGCATACATTTTTATCAGTTCATTCATATTCATTTAGCTGGGATTCAAACCCATAATTTTGATGTTACGAACACCAACCTCTAGAGTTCGAGCTTCGAAAAAGCACAGAAAAAGTACATTTTTCTTTTGTTACTGTTACAATACTTTTTAACATATTTATGATTTGTGATAATACATTTTCAAAAAACAGATACGGGCCATTCTACAGAATTGGTTTAAAGTCTTTAAATGTGTCTTTTTCCACAAATTTTATATGTATGCAAATTGTTTTTATATCCAAGGTACTGTACACATTTCTAGTAATTGCGCAGTTAATTCTCATATTGTATTTTCAGAAGGTTTGGGAATATTTGTCCTCTCCTCAAATTTGTCATTACCAAAACACAACAAGAAGGGTTATATTGGCCTATTAAGATTTTCCTTACATCTTCCTTGTAAATATATTTTTAAATCTATTTTATTAAAATGGTTTTAGAGATAAATCAATGGCAATTACCATTTTAACAATATTTCAAGTGTGATTTATGAGATTTGTTGCATTTTGATTCCAATTTTTCTTTATAAAAGGCAAAAAGTTGATCATACTGATTTCAAATTTAAAGATTCACTAGTTGAATATACATAGAACCAAAAAACTATCATAACATCTTAGTGGATAATTCAGTATATTTTCTTTTTTACAAAACATCCCATGTTTCGGTCGTGACTACACATTTTCGAAAGCGAAAGTAATGCACTGGTAGCGACAACATTACATTACAGAATTTTAACCCATATACTAAAATAGAAAAAATTTGCATAACTGTACTAAAATTTTGTTTATTTCCCCCAAATAAAGGATTATGTGTTCTCTTTTGTCGCTACTGAAACAATGATGACATGTTTCGGTAATGACTGTTTCGATAGTGACAATTTTATGGGATAACACCCAAAAAAAAAAAAAAAAAAAACAAAGATGTCACTACCAAAACTTCACCAAATGTTTCAGTCATGACTGTTACGGTAGTGACAATTTCATGGGATAACACCCAAAAAAAAAAAAACAATAATGTCACTCCAAAAACTTCACCGAATGTTTCGGTCGTAACAATTTTAGATACTTCAGAACCTCCCTCAAAGATGCTAATCAGCATATGGTTAGCTAGCATAGTTCTGAACAGTTGTACACACATATAAACTAAATGTAATGGAAAAACTCCCAAAAAAAGTGTTTAATTGTATTTAGTAGTGACATTCTTTAAAGTTACACACAGATTTTTCAGCTTTTGAACACATTTACCTCACTTTTTTCAGTTTTACAGTTTACAAAGAAAATATAAACAATAATTTTTCTTTTTTACTTTTCACTTTTTTAAAGAACCAAAAAGACACTTTTAAAAAAACAACAATGGAATAAAATGCAAAAATTATTTCAATATGTTTTTTCATCAGTTGAAATTTGGAGGTTAGGGTTCGGGACAGCCACCTCCCAATTGAAAGTACCCACTAAATGATGATTTAATATATATTAAGCTTACTAATATTTTAAATATTATTGTAGGTTTCAATAAATAATAGAAAGATCTCTTAGTAACTAAGATTTGAACACTTAACTGATTTTTAAATGTGTTTTTGGTTGTGGGACAGCAGTTTGCATCAATTCTGTAGAATGGTCCATAAATACAGTTTTAAAACTTATGTTTTCATATTTGTTTTGTGAAGTGTGACAAGTTTTTGTCGAACTGTATTGCACTCAGTACAAAAGTAACGTTATTCAGAATTTGATCCCACCTTATAGTAAAAAAAAAAAAAAAACTCTGGTCTGAACTAAAGTTACCACGGTAAACCACTGTAAGGGTGTTCTAGTCAACCGGACAGTGTCCCGGGTTGCTTAGCAACAGAACCGCTGGAATAGAGAATCAGGGTTAACCGGATTGTGACGGTATTTCATACCTGCTCCTCCTCAGCGCTCAGACGGCCGGCCATCCTCTGCTCTCCCCGTTGGAGGACCGTATTAAAGCTCACACAGCTGTTTAGATCGGACTGTAGAGATCAGACTGGGTTTTTAGGCCCGTTAGCAGCGATCAGGCTAACAGCAACAGCAGCAGCAGCAACGCGAGAGTCGCGCCGTTTTCAGCGGCCCGCCACTTCAGCACGGCATGCGACACAGCGGCGCGTTCATGATCCGGTCCGGGTTCGGTTGGATCCACATAAAAATATTTTTACACACATACACTAATGGTGCTCCAGCGGAGCTTCGGTCCGCCCGCCTGTGTGACGAAGCGAGAAAATCATCACGGTGCTCCGTCGAAACTTCGTCGAAGGCCGGTTAGTTTGTTTGGAGGTCTGGTATTACATTAAACGATCGGCTCCGCGTCATCCGGGAGCTTTAAGACGCTATAACGTGAGAAGGCGACTGAAGATCAGACTCTCCTGAAAAGCAACAGCAGTGAAAGATGAAAGATGACGCTCCCTCTGCTGGCCACAATGGAGAACTGGAAACTGAACGACGCTCCTCCTCTCCATTCATAAAAACCTTGAGGAATCCGAGTCTTTGTGGTGAATCGGTTCGTTCGAACTGCTCCTTTCAGTGAACTGGTTCAAAAACGCATTCATTTTTTTTAAATAAACGGATGTTTTTTGTTGTTTATTTATTTAAGTATTTAGATGAGTTCGTGTGCGCCAACTTACGTGTTATTTTTTTTAGTGAAAGACATATTTAGTTTATTACAGGTATTGTTCTCTTTTATGATTCAAAGTGAGCCGAGTGAGATGCGAATCACTTTCAAATATTTAAGAATGATTCATTCGAGAATCACACGTCATTCACACACAAACACACACACATGCACACACACACATGTGTTTCCATGTTTTATGGGGACATTCCATAGGCGTAATGGTTTTTATACTGTGCAAACCGTATTTTCTATCGTCCTACACCTACCCTACACCTAAACCTAGCCCTCACATGAGACTGTGCACACTTACTTTTTCAAAAAAACTCATTCGGCATTATTTATAAGCCTGTTTCCTCATGGGGACCTCACAAATGTCCCCACGAGGTCAAAATTTACTGGTATTACTATCCTTGTGGGGAGATTTGGTTCCCATAACGTCATAGATACCAGGTACACACACACACACACACACACACACATTTACTTAGTTATGTAAATGAAGACATATTCTTTTAATATTTTCAAAAATAACTAAAAGTAAGTTTTCTAATTTAATACATAAAATGCAGATCATTTCTTGTATTTTGTTTAAATAAACCGATGTTTATTGGTGTTGTTGTTCATTTATTTTAGTATTGAGATGAGTTAATGTGCGCCAACTTACGTGTTATTTTTCTAGTGTAATACTAGTTTAATACAGGAATTGGTGTCTTGTTGCATTTCTTATGATTCCAAGTGAGCCGAGTGATTTGCGAATCATTTTCATATATTTAAGAATGACTCATTCACGATTCAGACGCCATTCACACACAAACGCACACACATTTACTGAGTCATTTAAATGATGACATATTCTTCTAATGTTTTCACAACTAACTAAAAGTACGTTTTCTAATTTAATACATAAAATGCGGATAATTATTATTTTTTTTTAATAAACAGAAGCTTATTGTTGTTGTTTAGGTATATGAGTTCCTGTGCGCCAACTTACGTGTTATTTTTTTTTTAGTAAAATACATATTTAGTTTAATACAGGTATTGGAGTCTTGTTGCATTTCTTATGATTCCAACTGAGCCGAGTGATTTGCGAATCATTTTCAAATATTTAAGAATGATTCGTTCGCGAATCAGACGCCATTCACACACAAACGCACACACATTTACCGAGTTATTTAAATGATGACATATTCTTCTAACGTTTTTATAACTAACTAAAAGTAAGTTTTCTAATTTAATATATAAAATGCGGACACTTTTCTTGTATTTTTTTTCAATAAACGGAAGTTTATTGTTGTTGTTTATTTAATTTTTTAGATGAGTTCCTGTGCGCCAACTTACGTGTTATTTCTTTAGTAAAATACATATTTAGTTTAATACAGGTATTGGTGTCTTGTTGCATTTCTTATGATTCCAAGTGAGCCGAGTGATTTGTGAATCACTTTCAAATATTTAAGAATGATTCATTCGCGAATCAGACGGTAAGAGCGGGCGTGGCCATTTGTAAATTTAATGGGGCAGGCTTCCGGTCTCATCGACATCTAGCCATTATTAACTGTTAAAAACAGCTCATTTTCATAATTATGAGAACACTGGTGTTTTACCAAACAGTTTTACCATTTACTGCACGTTGTTATTCTTCTAGTTTTTTTCCAAAAGCGGCTAATGAACCGTAAGTCTCACCCAATATGCTTACGTCCACGTTAAAGAATAATAAGATATATATTGAGAATAAAATATTTAAGCACCTTGTTGCTCACTATTTCTATGGTTCAATTTAAAACATTTAGTTTTTTGGGGTCAATTTTGTTCCTAAGCTACAGCTAAATATAGATCAGAGCAATATTTGATGTCAGTATTTTATTTTACTGAACGTTTCCATTCTGTACAGATCTCATTGTGGGCGCAAGGGCATAAAAATCTTTCTTTTAAAACCTGACGCAAGAAAATCTGACAAGAAACTGAGCCGATAAGACAACAAAGAGCTTCCTGTGGGCGGGTTTCCATGGGCTAGAATGACTGACAAGAGAGCTTGATGACATCATGCTGGAAAAATGCACACAAGTGCTTTCACTTTCTGAAAGGAAATTCACACTCACAGTGACCCATCATAGCACTAAACTATACTCACAAAAAATCTTGAAGTCAGGCAAAACAGGATTTGAGAAGCTGCAAATTATGACTACTTCTCAAAAACCAGACAGCATTCTTGGCACACTTTATGTTTTGAGTAGGCCTAGGCTGTTGATGTACTTTATTGATTGACAGGTCGTACTTGAGTGATCCGGGAAGTCTGATCTGGGCTGACAGGTACTGTGAGTTCCTGGAAAGCAGCTACTGACTAATAACCAAACTCTCCGATTACGCTCTGGTTTTCTGCGGGAAGTGACCTAGTGGTTTTAAATCAACGAAAGCAGCCTCACTATAACCGCCTGCACATTTGTGTGTGAGGTGTCTGACATTCAAGCATGATAGATTTTGATGATGCCAGCATTTCCTTGGCAAAGCTAAAACTGTTGCAATGAAGCCACTTGTTATTGAAACCCTTGTTATTTTGCTTTTATACATGTCTGTACATATAAAAGAATGTTTTATATATTAATTATTTTATAATATTATTTTATAATAATTGTATATCTGATATAAGCAACACTCTAAAAAATGCTGTTTTTTTTTTTTTTTTTTTTTTTTTTTCCAGCCCGTTGGGGTATTTTATTGGGTTATTTTTAATATTTTTACCCAGGTGCTGGGTTATTTGTTTTAACCCAAATGCTGGGTTCAGCCCGTTGGGTCATTTTATTGGGTTTTACCCAGGTGCTGGGTTATTTTTTTAACTCAAATGCTTGGTTTCAGCTTGTTGGGTCATTGTATTGAGTTATTTTTAATATTTTTACCCAGGTGCTGGGTTGTTTACTTTTTTTTTTTTTTTTAACTCAAAGGCTTGGTTTCAGCTTGTTGGGTCATTTTATTGGTTTATTTTTAATATTTTCCCCAGATGCTGGGTTATTTGTTTTAACCCAAATGCTGGGTTCAGCACGTTGGGTCATTTTATTGGGTTTTACCCAGGTGCTAGGTTTTTTTTTTTTTTTAACTCAAATGCTTGGTTTCAGCTTGTTAGGTCATTTTATTGGTTTATTTTTAATATTTTCCCCAGATGCTGGGTTATTTGTTTTAACCTAAATGCTGGGTTCAGCCCGCTGGGTCATTTTATTGGGTTATTTTTAATATTTTTACCCAGGTGCTAGGTTATTTGTTTTAACCCAAATGCTGGGTTCAGCCAGTTGGGTCATTTTATTGGGTTTTACCCAGGTGCTGGGTTATTTGTTTTAACCCAAATGCTGGGTTCAGCCCGTTGGGTCATTTTATTGGGTTATTTTTAATATTTTTACCCAGGTGCTGGGTTATTTGTTTTAACCCAAATGCTGGTTTCAGCCCGTTGGGTCATTTTATTGGGTTTTACCCAGGTGCTGGGTTATTTTTTTTTAACTCAGATGCTTGGTTTCAGCTTGTTGGGTCATTGTATTGGGTTATTTTAAATATTTTACCCAGGTGCTGTTTTTTTTTTTTTTTTTTTAAACCCAAATGCTGGGTTCAGTCCGTTGGGTCATTTTATTGGGTTTTACCCAGGTGCTGGGTTATTTTTTTAACTCAATTGCTTGGTTTCAGCTTGTTGGGTCATTTTTAATATTTTCCCCAGATGCTGGGTTATTTGTTTTAACCCAAATGCTGGGTTCAGCCCAGTTGTTATTTTATTGGGTTTTACCCAGGTGCTGTTTTTTTTTTTTTTTTTAACTCAAATGCTTGGTTTCAGCCTGTTGGGTCATTTTATTGGGTTATTTTTAATATTTTCCCCAGATGTTGGGTTATTTGTTTTAACCCAAATGCTGGGTTCAGCCCGTTGGGTCTTTTTTTTGGGGTTATTTTTGAATTGATATTTGACTTAAAATTTTAAGGCAGCTGGGTTGCTTACCCAGCTGTTAAGTTTAACAAACACAAATATCTAAATTGTTACTTAGTACAACTTAACATTTCAAGTTGACTAAACTTATTTGAGTTGACTGAACTGTAACAAATTATTTTAAGCTGACTCAACAAATCGTGTGTTTTGTTTTTTACAGTGATTTATGAAAATTAGCGCTATTTAGATAAAAAGCGATTACAGAGAACAGTTAAATACACTAAAATTAAAATTCCACTTTTAAATGTTACATTTTTTATGTCTAGAATGCTTGTTAAATAAGTTTAAATATATGTAATATTGTAAACTATGCTGCATTCACCCAAATAAATTCAATTTGTCTTGTATTTTGTCCATGTGTTTTTGTTTAATAATAATAAATGTTTATCTTTTGTTTATTGCTGTTGCCTCTAGTAATTCTGTGTGTGTTTTTATAAGTTCTAGTCCATTTTAAACCAGCAAAATAATTTTTAAACAATAGTTGACAATAGTTGCTTAAATAAAATAACCCAGCATGTTTGGTAAAAACATTTAACCCAACCAGCTGGGTCAAAATAACCCAGCATGTGTTCTGTCCAATATTTACCCAGCAGTGGATTGCCAAATAACCCAAATTGGGTTGTTTTTAACCCAGCATTTTTAGAGTGTACCATTCAGTTATTGGTCCACCACAGCTGTATTTAGATTACAGTAATTTAAATACAGTAAAAACAAGAATATTGTGAAATATTATTACAATTTTAAAAGAACAATTTTTACTTGAAAATATTTTAAAATGTAATTTATTCCTGTGATGCAATACTGAATTTCTATCATGATTATTCCCGTCAAATGATCCTTCAGAAATCATTGTAATATGCTGATTTACTGCTTGATAAACATTTCTTCTTATTATCAATGTTGAAAACAGTTGTGCTGCTTATTTTTGTAGAAATGATTTTTTTTTGATGAATAGACATTTATTTAAACATCTGTGACAATCATTTTTGATCTATATATATATATATATATATATACATATATATATATATCTATATATATATATATATATATATACAAATAAATATATACAACTATAATAAACTGTACTGACCCAAAACCTTCATCAGTGTGCATTTATAAGCGAGAAAATTTCAGACATTCAAAAATATTTTAGATATAGAAGGGATAAACAAAACAGACAGTAAAACTTTATTGAAGTCATAACACAAATTTAAAAAAATTATTCATAGGTTTACCCACCAGCTGAATCTTAATCATCTGATCTTCTACAGAAAAGACCGAATTAAAAAGCTATATATAAAATCCAATGAAGATGCATGACTAAACAGAGCAGGTGAATTCAGCAGAGCTTGAAGGTTTACCTATACGTTTCTTAAAATAATATCTGCAAAAAAGCAGAACAGTTTTGTTTTTGTGATTACGGTTACAGAAGAAGTTCCATCTGAGTTACTTAGAACTGAGTTGCAATTTTAAATACAGGCAGCAATTAAAAACTCACTGACATCTGTGCTCTCCTGAAATGAGATCATCTTCACGGTCATAACAGATGCTTGTGAAAAGTGCTCTCTAAAAAAAAAAAAAAAAAAAAGTTCATGCAGAAGTTCTCAGACCTCCATGCTCTCTTTCTGAGCGCTGTGAGAGTTCTCCAGCTGTGTCTCTGGCGTGGACAGGTGTTCCAGTTCATATCGGCCATTTTGGTCGGCCGGTCGAACTTCAGTAGAGGTTTTCTTGTGCTCCAGGATCTGCTGAAGCTGGTGGCTGGCATAATCAGGCTTGTTGGTGAGGGGACACTGTGGCACCTCGATGCCCAAGATATCTGCCACCATATAGGGTCTGAGCCAGCCGACCAACGGCGTACTGCCAGGGGTGTAGTGGGTCTCCTTGTGGTAGAAAAGAAGCCCGTCCACCTAGAAGAGAGGAACACATTTTGAGTTCAGCTATGCCAGGGCTGAGCATTTCACTTGCATATGCGACCAAAAATAGTATTCAGGAGCATGTGTGTACAGTAAATAAAAAAGAAATTCCTTAAAGGGATAGTTCAACCAAAAAAGAAAATTCTGTCAGTAACTCTCACCCTCATGTCGTTCCAAACACTTAAGACCTTCGTTCATCTTCAGAACACAAATTAAGATATCTTTTTCTGTACTTGCATAGACAACAATGGAACTGACACGTTCAAGGCCCAGAAAGGTAGTAAGGACAAAAATAGTCGTCACTACCATTAAAATAGTCCACGAAAACAGACACAGAAGAGAAGAAATTGCTGAATGAAGCCGTTATTTTTGTTTTCTTTGTGCACAAAAAGTATTCTCGTAGCCTCATAACATTAAGGTTAAACCACTGATGTCGCATGGACTATTTTAACAATGTCAAAACTAGCTTTCTGTGCCTTGAACGTGTCAGTTGCATTGCTGTCTATGCAGGGTCAGAAAGCTCTGAATGAAGGTCTTACAGGTTTGGAACGACATGAGGGTGAGCAATTAATGACTTCTGAATTAATGAATTTTGATTTTTGGGTGAACTATCCCTTTAAAAAGTCTAAAATATAAAGTTTCTGCAGCTTTAAATAGTCCTATAAATAACATAATTAACTAGATAAAAAAAAGTTGGCTTGAGAAAGCCTAGTCTGACAATTCAACTTTTACAGCTGCTTTGAAGTTTAAAAATTCAGATAGATGGATAAGATGATTAGAACGTAGCTAGCATGTTGCTAATCATGTTTTTTTTTTTTACATGAGTAGCAATTAGCTAGCATGGTACTAGCATCATTAGCATGCATTTAACGTTGTTAATCATGTCTTTAGCATGATTAACATGTTGTTAACATAATTAACATGTTGCTAACCTGTTTCTAGCATGATTAGTAAGTTACAAGGATGTCGTTAACATGATTAGCTAATTACTAGGATGTTGCTAGCATGATTAACAAGTTACTATTACGACTCTAACATGATTAACCAGTTACTAGCATGATTCTAGCATGATTAGCATGTTGTTAACATGATTAACTAATTACTAACATGTTGCTAGCATGATTAGCAAGTTACTAGCATTTGGATAGAATGATTAACAAGTTATTAGCCTGTTTATAACATGAGTAAATCACTAACATGATTAGTGCATAATTAGCATGTTGCTAGCCTGTTTTTAACATGATCAGCAAGTTACTATCTTGATTCTAGCATGATTAGCATGTTGCTAAGCTGTTTCTAACATGATTAACAAGTTACTAGCCTGTTTCTAGCATGATTAGCAAGTTATTAGCATGATTAACAAATTACTAGCATGTTGCTAGCATAATCAGCAAGTTACTAGCATATTATTTGCATGATAAGTTACTAGCATTATTGTATGATTAGCATGTTGTTAGCATGATGAACAAGTTAGTAGCATGTTACTAGAATGATTTCTAGATGCTAGTCTTGGCTAGTGAGAAATATAGTCTAAGAATAAGAAGAAGCTTAAAGGAGAAGTCCACTTCCAGAACAACAATTTACAAATAATTTACTCACCCCCTTGTCATCCATCATGTCTTTCTGTCTTCAGTCGTAAAGAAATTATGGTTTTTAGGGAAAGCATTTTAGGATTTTTCTTCATATAAAAATCGGTATACTTTTTAAGCACAAAAGCTTGTGTAGCACAGGCTCCCGGACGCACGTCCACGGGTCGTTCTTGAACGATTCGTTCATTTCGAACGAATCTTTAATGTGACTCACGAAAAACGAGTCGTCTCGGGGAGTGATTTGTTCATTCGCGCACGCGCAACATCCTATTAGATTCTGTACTGGAATTAAGGTGCGTTCACGCCATATCGGAATTCCCGTAATTACGAGATTCCAACTTGTAAAAAGCGTTCACTTCCTCGTACAACTCGTAATTAAAACTTGTGAATTGGGAGTCTTCTGAGAGTTACGACTTGTACCACATGACCGCTGTACCACCTGACCAACGTAGGCTCTATTTAGGTGTTGATAGTGTTGCCATAGAAAAGCATAATTCCAGTCTGAGGACGTAACCTTAAACAGCTCCGAGTAGAACGTCACATGTTGTCATCTCGAAATTACGGTAATTACGATATGGCGTGAACGCAGCATTAGTTCATCTGTTTCGAGTCTTCGGGTTTTTCGAGTCGTTCGTTGGTCTTATATGGCTGTCACGTGATGCTGATTTTACTCAAATTAACGAAATGACTCGAAAAAAGATTCGTTCATTTTGCTGAATGAGACTCAAAGGTCCGAGTCGGTAAAATGATCCGAACTTCCCATCACTACTACGAATCACGTCTAAGTTCATCGTCTGTGTACTCCGGCTAAAAGAGATAAGAGTATGGCGGAAAACTCCATCTTATTTTCTCCTACAACTTCAGAATCATCCGACATCGTTGTACCTTTTTGTTTGTAAACAGCGTTTGACTTACCTGCACTTTCTTAGTCTTTGCGCGTTCACTCTGTAAACATTGGGTCTGTGGTTCCACCTACCTTCGGCGTGACCTTTCGATATGATTCAATAGTACGTAGCATCGTGAACGCGCAAGTCAGAACCTGTGCTACACGAGCTTTTGTGCTTAAAAAGTATACACATTTTTATTTTTATTTTCACTTTCGCTCGATAAGACCCTTCTTCCTCAGCTGGGATCATTTAGAGCCCTTTGAAGCCGCATTTAAACTACATTTTGGAAGTTCAAAATTGGGGGCACAAATAAAGTCCATTATATGAAGAAAAATCCTGAAATGCTTTCCTTAAAAACCATAACTACAACTGAAGACAGAAAGACAGGAACATCTTAGATGACAAGGGGGTGAGTAAATTATTTGTGAACTGTTGTTCTGGAAGTGGACTTCTCCTTTAAGTAGAAGATCTGTTCTAATAATGGAATAATGGACGTTCTTACTGTAAAGTTGTACTCATGTGCAAGAGCCGTCTGGATGGACTCTGTCGAACAGCTGATGCTGTTCAGACTTACAAACCGGAACTGCAGAGAGAGAACAGACCATGAACCAAGTACTTCAGCTCAAAGTTCAGCCTCATTCACAGATGCAGTTATTTGCACACTTACAGGATTTATCTTGGAAATTTCAGAAAGACCTTCAACTTCTTCCACTTTAGACTGCAGCCAGTAGAACCGGAACTCTGTCTGTAAAAATACACCAGTTTGTGCTTTTCATTGCAAGAACAAAATGTGCAAACAAACTAGAAATTTGATACAGAACAATTTATGAAAATTAATTCCACATGCAAAGCGGTTAGTCAGAACAGAGGTCATTTACATGCACTACCATTCAAAGGTTATTTCTGTGATGCAAAGCTGAATTTTTAGCATCATTGCTCATTACAGTCTTCAGTGTCACATGATCCTTCAGAAATCATTTTAATATGCTGATTTGCTGCTCAAGAAACATTTCTTATTATAAGTGCTGAAAAACAGCTGCGCTGCTTAATATTTTGTGTGAAGAAAGTTAAAAAAAAAAACATTTATTTGAAATGGCAATCTTTTGTAATATTATAAATGTCTTTACTCTCACTTTTCACCAATTTAATGTCTCCTTGGTGAATAAAAATATGAACTTTCTCAAAAAATAAACAAAAATTGAACATCAATCATGATACATCTAAAACTAAATTTATGACTCTTTTGGTGCAGCAAACAAACAAAAGTTTATATAAATGTCAATAGAGGAAATGATCACTCACTGAGCAGTCATACACAGGATGCCCCCTCCAGCACATGACGTCCAGGATGTAGTATGTTCTGTCTACATCACTGTAGATGCAATCCAGGATGGTGTAATCTAAAAGATATTTGTCACTTATTTTCCGGTATGGTTCAGAACTACAGTACTCTAGCGCACTCTAGTGTGATGAATCTGTAAAACAGGTGCAGAGGTACGGACCTTTTCCCAATGCAGAGTTGTGTCTGTTGCCACCAGGAATGAGAGAAGGGAATCGATTGACACAGTAGCCACTTTTGGTGTAAGATGACGTGGATCCCTAAGGATAAAATAATTAATATGAAAATTATTCAGAAAATACTGCATCATATACACACAAAAAATTTAATTGCTCTTACTATTATTTATTTGATAAAAAAATACAGTAAACATGTAATATGTTTTTACAGTTTAAATAATAATTTTGTATTTGAATATATTTAAAAATTTAATTTATTCCTGTAATGCAAAGCTAAATTTTCAGCATTATTACTCCAGTCTTCAGTGTCACATGATCCTTCAGAAATCATTCTAATATGCTACTAAAGAAGCATTTCTTATTATTATCAGTGTTGAAAATAGCTGTACTGATCAATATTTTTATGAAAAACTGATACATTTAATTCAGGAATGTTTGATGAATAGAAAATTCATGAGAACAGCATTTCCTTGAAACTCTTTTAGCATTATAAATTATGTATCCTTTCTGAATAAAAGTATCAGCATTGCTTTTTTTAAATAGCTAAACCCAAACTTTTGAATGTTAGTGTAAATCTGATCTCATGATGGACTGAAAAACATCCAAACCTTGGAGGCAACAACGAGCGAACGCTTTCCAATGGGACAAACCACCATCAGCCAATCAGAGCTCAGATCTGCAGGGACATCCACCAACCACTCTGATAGCATCAGCTGGAGAACAGAAATACAACACAAATATAAAATACGACTTTTCTATTAAAAGACTTTGTTACACTACCAGTCACAGCACAGTAAGATCTTAATGTTTTTTAAAGAAGTCTCTTCTGCTCACCAAGACTGCATTTATTTTATCAAAAGTACAGCAAAAACAGTAACATTTTGAAATAATTTTACTATTTAAAATAACTGTTTTCTTTTTAAATATATATTAAAATGTCATTAATTTCTGTGATTTCAAGCTAAATTTTCATCATCATTACTCCAGTCTTCAGTGTCACATGATCCTACAGAAATAATTCTAATATGCTGATTTGCTGTTCAAGAAACATTTTATTATTATTATTATTATTATCATTATCAATATCAATATTTAAAACAGTTGAGTACATTTTTTTCCGGATTCTTTGATGAACAGAAAGATCCAAAGATCAGCATTTATCTGAAATAAAAAGCTTTTGTAACATCACACACATTCAAAAGCTTGGAGTCAGTTTTTTTTTTTTTTTTTGGGGGGGGGGTTTCTTCTGAAATTTATAATTATCAAACAAACCTGAAAAAATTATACTCAGCTGTTTTCAACATAATAATAAATGTTTTTGAGCAGCAAATCAGAATATTAGAATGATTTCTGAAGGATCATGTGACTGGAGTAATGATGCTAAAAATTCAGCTTTGAAATCACAGGAAACAGAAAACAGTTATTTTAAAAAGTAAAAATACTTAAGAATTGTACTCTTTTTGCTGTACTTTGGATCAAATAAATGCAGGTTTGGTGAGCAGAAGAGACTTCTTTAAAAAAAACATTACAAATCTTACTATTCAAAAACTTTTGATTGGTAGTTTATCTTTCTAGACAGCATTATAATGCATCACTTTTGTAGTATTTTTATTATAAAATACTTACATAAACAGTATATACTCATTTTCAAGCACTGACTTAAGTGTAAAAGTGGTAGATTTTATTATAAAATACGTATATATACTACCAGTCAAAAGTTTTTGAACAGTAAGATTTGTAATGTTTTTAAGGAAGTCTCTTCTGCTCACCAAGCCTGCATTTATTTGATCAAAGTATAGCAAAAACAGTCAAATTTTAAAATATTTTTACTATTTAAAACAACTGCTTTCTATTTCAGTATATTTTAAAATGTAATTTATTCCTGTGATTTCAAAGCTAAATTTTAGCAACATTATTCCAGTCACATGATCCTTCAGAAAACACTTTAATGTTTTGATTTGCTGCTCAAAATACATTTATTACTATTATTATGTTAAAAATAGCGGATTAGAATTTTTTTCAGGTTTCTTTGATGAATAGAAAGTTCAGAAGAACAGCATTTATCTGAAATAGAAATCTTTTGTAACATTATAAACATCTTTAGCATCACTTTTGATCAATTTAAAGCATCCTTGCTAAATAAAAGTATTTTCTATCATTTCTTTCCCCCAAAAAATGTCAAATTATACTGACTCCAAGCTTTTGAATGGTATAGTGTATAATGTTACAAAAGCTTTTTATTTCAGATAAATGCTGATATTTCTATTCAAAGAAACCTGAAAAAAATTTACTCAGAAATGTTCCTTGAACAGCAAATCAGCATATTAGAATGATTTCTGAAATATTTCTTGAATATTCTAAAAATATTCAAATAGAAAGCAGTTATTTTAAATGGTAAAAATATTTCACAATATTACTGATTTTGCCATGTTTTGGATGCAATAAATGCAGGTTTGGTGAGTGAAAGAGAATTCTTAAAAAATATATATATCTTACTGTTCAAAAACTTTTGACTTGCAGTGTAAGCCATATGATTATGTAAAAATCAATAATTTGTTACAAGGTATAAAACCAAAAACTGTTTTTGTGCTACTGTATCTTTAAGATTGCTTTATATAACTGACTGACAATGTTTGTTTTTTTTAAGCACCTGGTTGGAATAATGCTTCGGCAGCTTTTTCCTCTGCTCGATCTCCATCCCTTCTTCATCAGCACTGTTCTCTGGCTGCCGCTGACTCTTCTTCTCTTCATCCTCCTCATCCTCGCTGTCAGCTCCGGTCCAGTCTCCATCAGCCAGCCGACGGGCGTGATTCACGTAGTTTAGCCTCTTCCTGCCAACATAATATATTCTATCAGTGTCACTGCATCAAAATAAACTGCTGTAGATGGTTCATAAGCAGCTTCTCTTTGGTTCTGGGTGTTTGTAGAAGGTAAACTCACTCTTTCTGCAGCTCCAGGAACCTTCTGCGCCGTTCACTCTGCTCTAGTACACTGTATTTGCTCTTGTATTGGGCCAGGCGTGGATGAGGAGCAGAAGTGCTGTTTGGTTCTCTGGATACAGAGAAGCTGGAGGAGAGAGCCTGGGTCAGAGCATCCATGATGGACCTGTGACAAAATAGACAGACGTTTAAATCATCTTGAGACACTTATATGATATGATATGATGTGTCTCTAATGTATTTGGGTCTAATGAGGTCTTTCAAAAGCAAACAGAACTCACGGACAAACACAAAACAAACATTACGTACAGATAAACCAAGTGCAGGCAGAGAATGCAGGCAGAAACACGTGATCACAATCCCATCAGAGCTGCTCTTAAAATCCTTTAGTCATGATTTAAAAGAGTAAGAGAAATACAACACGAAATGGAAAATCAGAACAGCGAAATACACAAACACCTACTTCTGCAGACAAACACGCGCTGAAACGCAATGGCGCACTGACGTCATCAAGCGTCATCGCGGCCGACCAATATTCATCGCTGAGTTTCACCGATTGCTGAAAAATTCATTTTAAAATCATTTTGCTGTGGTTAAATGTTCAAATTAACTGTGACGAATCATAAATTATAGTTGTTAAAAATAAACACACTATAAAAAAGAGGCCGCATTAGTTCGTCTCCTTACAATATATCGGTTCTAAAGGCAAAATAAAAGCATTACAAAAAAGAGGAAATAGAATACACTACCAGTCAAAAGTTTTTGAACAGTAAGAGTTTTAATATTTTTAAAAGAAGCCTCTTCTGTTCACCAAGCCTGCATTTATTTGGTCGAAAGTACAGCAAAAGCAGTAATATTATATATGAAATATTTTTACTATTTAAAATATCTGTTTTCTATTTGAATACATTTTAAAATGTAATTTATTCCTGTGATTTCAAAGCTGAATTTTTAGCATCATTACTCCAGTCACATGATTCTTCAGAAATTATTCTAATATTCTAAATTGCTGCTCAAAAACATTTATTCTTATTCTTATTCTTATTCTTCTTATTATTATTATGTTGAAAACAGCTGAGGTTTGAGTAATTTTCAAGTTTCTTTGATGAATAGAAAGTTCAGAAGAACAGCATTTGAAATATAAACCTTTTCTAACATTATAAATGTCTTTCTCATCACTTTTGATCAATTAAACATCCTTGCTAAATAAACGTAAAGTATTAATTTCTATAATTTCTTCAAAAAAAAAAAAGTGCTGATCTTTGGATGTTTCTATTCATCAAAGAATCCTGAACTTTGATGAATAATAAAAATAAATGTTTCTTGAACAGCAAATCAGCATATTAGAACGATGAAGGATCTGAAGGATCATGTGACACCGAAGAGTAACGATGCTGAAAATTCAGCTTTGATCACAGGAATAAATTACATTTTAAAATATATTCAGACAGAAAGCAGTTATTTCAAATAGCAAAAATATTTCACAATATTACAGCTTTTGCTGTACTTTGGATCAAACAAATTCAGGCTTGGTGAGCAGAAGAGACTTTTTAAAAACATTAAAAATCTTACTGTTCAAAAACTTTTGACTGCTAATGTATGTAGAGAGACTAGCGTTTCAGGCGTTGCCTTTAATATTTATCATATTTTAAATCTTCACCGTGCACTTTCACTGCTGTGCATAAATTCTTATTATACAGACAAAAACGAATGGCGACATCACGTGGTATCTGTTCAATTTCTCATCGCTAATCAGGACGGACCAATCACAGCCTTTTGTGATTACTAGATAAAAAATAATTTTAAAACCTTTTTTAAAGAGACTCCCATGGCGTTTCAAACTAATAATCATATAAAATATAAATTTTAATGATTTATGCGTTCATGTGCACAAATGCTGAAAATAACCCCACAAAATCGTTAGATCTAAATGTGTCTGAATAACATATTAGGGTATCCGAGCCACCTTCTAGTGTAGTGTTTGTCACGAAGTGGCAACAAGTTAGTGTACAGTATCTAGCTGAGTCATTGCAGTAAATCATAAGTAAATCAACACTCTATCGGTCAGATGCGTCAGTTGTTTACTTGACCGCCGAGCGGCGCCACAAACGCGATCGTAAAGCTCACGCTAAACTGCGCTTACTCTCATTGTTCGATCGTCACGTCATGGAAAGAGTTACTGCGTTTGTGCTCAAAGTAAAGAAATACTTTATGAAAAACTCCTCACGAGCCTGTTGAATCACATCTCGAAAGGAATATTATGAACACACAGCGATTTGAAGTGGATCTGTGGATTATAAAGAAGCTTTAGATGTACTTTTTGTTCTTTTGTTGGCGGAATGCAAAGGATGCGTTTATTTCCCATCTCTGTCCGGGACGAAATGTTGGGATAATGTTTTGATCCGGGATTTAGTTCAGCCGGACTTGCAAAACAGACGTTTGTTTATGTTTTTTTAATACTTTCGACAGCATGCAAGATGCCTAAAACTATTACATAGTTATTATGAGGCACTGAAGTGAATGTGTTTGCCGGTGTCTCGGTTCTGCTGGACGGGATTTGTGGATTTATCCGTTTATTTTTGTTTTACGGATGAAGATTCTGGTTATGTGGAATAATGAAACGGCATAAATTAAGGGAAGTTGGAGAATAACAACCTGACAGGGAGTCCCAACATGTAATAGCCTACTTTATTTACAAATGTAGCATATTGGATATCAACTCCCCTGGGAAAAAAGTAACAAAAAAATTCCTTTTTGTTTTCTTAGTGGTTATTAACTTTAAAAAGACTTGATTTATTTGATTGATCAGCTTTAAAACTCCTAGTTTTGTTAAAGTACTATGAATGTATTAATAAGTACTGCTGTACTATACAACCAAACGTTTAAGTTATCAAACAGCCCTGTTTTTGCCAGATTTGATCAGTGCAGTCTGATATGAGGTAAGGAACGTATTTTGTGGCCTATTTTTGTGCATCTGGCTTGCAAAAGTTAAAAAAAATGTCTGTGAGAGCCAAAGCCCTCTACACTTTCCAAAGTGAGAACAAGGAAGAGATCAGCATCCAAGAGAACGAGGAGCTGGTGATTTTCGACGAGAACTCTGTGGACGGCTGGCTACAAGGTGAGAACAGCCGAGGAGAGCGCGGCCTGTTCCCCGCCTCGTACGTTCACATCATCCGGAACCGATCCGGGTCCAACCTAACGGATCATTCCCTCAGCTCTCCTGGGAGCTCTCCTGGTAAGGATTTGTCGTACATCAATACCACTTCCACGACCTTGCCGAGCGACGACGATGATGACTGGGATGACTGGGATGAAACCTCGACGGTGGTCGAGGATGAAGATCCTCGGAGAGGTGTTGGGGCCAATGGACATTCCCAAAGTCCATATTCCAACCCCAACGTCCACTACCGGGCCAAGCCGTACATGGAGCGCCAGGACAGCATGTCCAGCAATAGAAAGGGCAGCATGGTGGGCAGGAACTTGAATCGATTCTCCAGCTTCGTCCGGTCAGGTGTGGAGGCCTTCATACTTGGCGACGTTCCAATGATGGCCAAAATCGCAGAGTCCTACTCTATTGAAATGGGCCTTCGAGGGCCTCAGTGGAAGGAGAACCCTCAACCCTTCACCTGTTCAGTTGAAGACCCCACCAAACAGACAAAGTTCAAAGGCATTAAGACGTATATTTCGTACCGCGTCACCCCCAGTCACACTGGCAGGCCGGTGTACCGCCGCTACAAGCACTTTGACTGGCTCTACAACAGACTACTGCACAAATTCACGGTGATTTCCGTGCCGCACCTTCCTGAGAAACAGGCCACGGGACGATTCGAGGAAGACTTTATTGAGAAAAGGAAGAGGAGGCTTATTTTATGGATGGACCACATGACCAGCCACCCCGTGTTGTCTCAGTACGAGGGTTTCGAACACTTTCTCATGTGTGGAGACGACAAGCAGTGGAAGCTCGGGAAGAGGCGAGCGGAAAAGGATGAGATGGTCGGGGCTCATTTCATGCTCACCTTCCAGATTCCCAATGAGCATCAGGATCTTCAGGACGTGGAGGAGCGCATTGATTCCTTCAAGGTGTTCGCCAAAAAAATGGACGACAGCGTGATGCAGCTGACGCATGTGGCATCGGAACTGGTCCGCAAACATCTCGGAGGCTTCCGGAAGGAATTCCAAAGACTGGGAAATGCTTTCCAGTCCATCAGCCAGTCCTTCCTACTGGATCCTCCATATAGTTCGGACGCCCTGAGCAACGCCATATCGCACACAGGCCGCACCTACGAGAACATCGGGGAGATGTTCGCCGAGCAGCCCAAATACGACCTGTTTCACATGCTGGATAAATTGTCGCTGTATCAGGGCCTGCTGTCCAACTTTCCAGACATCATCCACCTGCAGAAAGGTAATGTGCTTAATTTTGTTTAAAGGAAGTGTTCACTTAGAACTGACTTTTTTTTTAACTCTAAAGAAAATATGTTGAAAAATGTCTCAGTGTTGTTTTTGACCATACAATGAAAGTAAATGGGGTCCAACGCAGGGATATTTTTTTAACTAAAACTAAAGCATAAAATATATTTTTGGTGCTTGAAATAAAAGTAAATATTAACTGGAAAAAAAAAAAATATATATATATGTTGTTTAGTTTAACGTGAATTACTAAAATAAAGTAAAACTGAAATTAAAAATTAAAAATAACCTGCAAATTAAAAAATAAAATAATAAATAAATAATATAACTAAAAAAAAAATCACCAAATAAAAAATAAAATACTTTAAAATATATATATATTTT
>CM070031.1:15221467-15241467 GCA_036247105.1 Cirrhinus mrigala | reverse complement strand
AGGAGGCAAGTATGATTTCTCCAGTTTCATGTCCACACCCTATAACGGTCGTAACACAATTACTGTTCGTGTTCAGACACAATGGATCTTTGCGTACAATGGATAATGGTGTTTTTAAGTAATCAAGTTGCTAATAGCAACTAATGGATACACAGCATGCCTACTACAGAAGTCGATAAGAGTTTGTTATATTACACTCATGTCTGACATACAGATTTATGAACGGTATTGATAGCAGCAGTCATTGATTCATTGTTGAATCAACAATGATGTTTGACTTCAGTTCAGTATTTAATTCACTTAGTAATACTGATATTGATTCAACCTTGAATCATAGTTATTTTCGCATTGAGATACTATTATAGTTAATATTTTGAATACATTTTTTAAAATGTAATTTTTTTTATTTACATTAGTTTTTATATGTATTTTTTTGGTGTAATTTTACATTTTATTTAAAGTTTAATTTTGTTGTGGCTTTGTTGTTTATACTCGTTTTTATTTTTGTATTTAAATATATATATATATATATTTAAATATATATATATATATATATATATATATATATCAGATCTCTGTTGCTCCACACAGAGATCTGATCTGACCATCTTCCAGTCTGTCTGGAATGACATGAAAAAACAGAATAAACTGAGACTAAATCCAGAAGCCGTGGCAACGTCTCCAAGATGCTTCAAGAAACCTACCTGCAAAGTACTGTTAAATGTTTTAGGCACTTGTGTAAAAATGCTGTAAAATGAGGATGCTGTCAAAAATAATGCCATAAATAGATTTTATTTATCATTTAACTTCTATTAACTAAATGAAATCAACATTTGGTAAACCATATTTGCGTTTAAAACAGCTTTTGCCCTAGGTACATTTGTGCATGAGTTTTCAGGTAGCTTTGCATGTAGGTTTCTTAAAGCAACTTGGAGATGTTGCCACAGTTCTTCTGGAATTTGTCTGTCTCAGTTTGTTCTGTTTCCTCATGTCATTCCAGACAGACTGGATGATGGTCAGATCAGATCTCTGTGTGGAGCACTGGCTGTTGTCAGACTCCTTGTGCAAACAAAAATCTCACTGAATTATTACAATTAATGGCAAAATGAATGTTTAGAAATGTAAACTGATATTTCCTACTGACACATTACAGCAAAAGATAGAAATAACTGACTTAAAACCATTTTTTGTTGGTGAAAATACTAGTGGCCTAAGACTTTTGCACAGTACTGTAGATATTTATAAGTGTTTTTAGAAATTTTGTTTTTTTTATTTTTATTTTTATTGTTATTGTTTTTATTTTAATGTGTTACAGTAATTTTAATAGGTATTTATGTATTTATTTTATACATTTATTTTTATATAATTGTAAAAATCTATTTAAAATTTTGGTCATTTTTTTGTGATATATATATATATATATAAGATTTAAAAATATATATATTTAAAGTTTTAGTAATTTTGTTGTTTTTGTCATTTTTATTATATATATATATATATATATATAAACCAATAAAAATGACAAATATGCGTCCCCATGACAATCCTTGTGGGGACGCAAATATGCGTCCCCACAAGGATACAAGGATATAAATTTAATAAATGTATTTTTATTTTTATTTTTTATTTATAAGTTTTTAAAATACTTTATTCAAAGTTTTAGTAATTTTGTTGTGTTTTTGTCATTTTTAATGTTTTTTATTTTTATATTTAGTATTTTAAAGTTGTTTTTGTTCTTTTTTTATTTTGGTTTTCGGTATTTATTAAGTTAAATCAAAAAGGGAAATGTTGATATGTGAGTATATAAATGGATAGTATAACCTATAACATTTATTTAAGGATGTAAACGAGCTCTGATTTAATACAATATGAGTTTATTAATATTTTAATGGATAAATAATAATGAAACTGTGTTGGTTTTATCCTCTTAGTTACCTGCTATAGGTAAAAAGCATTTTTTGAGATCCCCAAGGGGCCCATCCTGCATTTAGGGGACAGTAAAGTGTCTGTAACACCATGATCGCGATATGTAAAAACTGAGCATCTGGTTCTCTTGTGAACCGCACGACAGCACAGGGCGAGATCAAAGAGAACCAATGAACAGAGGAAAAACAACACATGACCCAGGGAAATAATAACAGGCCTCTCCGAACGTGCTCTGTACGGCGTTTGCGCATCCCAGCCAAAGAGCTGTAATCAGATCCACCGTGGGACGACAAGACACTTGACCTGACGTCCAGAAGTCGGCTTGAACCCGAACTACTCCCCGAATTAAAGGCTAGAGAAATATTTAGGTCTTCCAAAAGCAGTGGGATATGAATTTGGCTTTTATTGCATAACATCTCCCGCCTTAGCAAATAGGGACAGAATGAAAAATACAACTAAAAACAAAAGGCGTTCCAGGCCTCAGGCTCTGTGTGTACAGTAGTGTTGAACTCTCAGACCTGTGAGGGTGTTGGTCTTGATTTTATTGCCAGTAATACACACTCACACAGATTGTGAGCGATTTTTGGAGTGATTCTTGTTGCTTTTAGGTTTGAAATAAAGAGCAATAACATGTCAGGGCAAGACCTTGAATTCCTCTCTGAGGTTCCTATCGCTAACCGAGCCGGTTTTGTACTTCACGCATGTCTTAAATAAGCAGGATGTTTAGGCACGTGTGAATGAACAGGATGGTGGATGATCCACACCTGTTCTATAATTGTATAGAAGCGAACTTAGAGTTAATCACTCTATATACACATACGAATTCATTAAGGCCATTGTATTAGATATCAAAGCTTGTGTCATTCACAAATGATCCTACATCATTTTTGAGCACTAATTTCACCTTTATGAGCAACTTTTAACTGCTATCAGGGTGATATTCAGGCCTCACTTTTGTTATGATCCTAATGCTAATACTAAATCGCCTGTTGAATGCTCTTTTTGGCGTTTGTGTTTTGTAGTTAAATGCATCTTAGAGGACATTTACAGTTTATGTCCCCCTTTTAGAATCTGCAAAATGGTAATTATTTTACCAAAATAAAAGGTACCATACAAAATGCATGTTATTTTTTATTTAACGCTGACCTGAATAAGATATTTCATGTTTACATATAGTAAAATAATAGCTGAATTTATAAAAATGACCCCGTTCAAAAGTTTACATACACTTGATTCTTAATACTGTGTTGTTACCCAAATGATCTTGAGCTGTGTTTTTTGTTTAGTGATAGTTAGACTGTAGTGAACAGTTAAACTGCCTGCTGTTCTTCAGAAAAATCCTTCAGATCCCACAAATTCTTTGGTTTTCAATCATTTTTTATTTTGTGTATTTGAACCCTTTCCAACAATGACTGTATGACTTAGAGATCCATCTTTTTACACTGAGGACAACTGAAGGACTCATACGCAACTATTACAAAAGGTTCAAATTCTCACTGATAGTTCAGAAGGAAGAACGATGCATTAAAGGGGGTGAAAACATTTTGAATTTGAGGATCAGGGTAAATTTAACTTATTTTGTCTTCTGGGAAACATGTAAGTATCTTCTGTAGCTTCTGAAGGGCAGTACTAAATGAAAAAATATGATATTTAGGCAAAATAAGAAAAATGTACACATTTTTGTTCAAACGTTTTCACCCCACGGCTCTTAATGCATGGTTTTTCCATCTGGAGCATCAGTGAGCGTTTGAACCTTCAGTAATAGTTGCATATGAGTCCTTCAGTTGCCCTCAGTGTGAAAAAATGGATCTCAAAACCATATAGTCATTGTTGGAAAGGGTTCAAATACACAAAAATGCTGGAAAACCACAGAATTAGTGGGACCTGAAGGATTTTTCTGAAGAACAGCAGGCAGTTTAACTGTTCAGGACAAACAAGGGACTGTCAATAAACAAAAAACAGCTCTAGATCATTCAGGTAACAACACAGTATCAAGAATCAAGGGGATGCAAACTTTTGAACGGGGTCATTTTTATAAATTCGATTAAAAATTGACTATATGTGAACATCGTTTATGGAAAATATCTTATTCAGGTCAGTACTAAATAAACAATAACATACATTTTGTTTTATCCCTCTTATTTTGGTAAAATAATTGCAGATTCTGAATGTATATAGTACTTGATGTATACAGTATAGTTCACTTAGGCGTCCCAGCAGAGTAACCACAGGTGTAGTTTGTCACATTAGCAAGTATCCAAATCTAATTTTGAAAAAGCATATATCTGTTTTAACTTAATATGCTTCTTTCTGTAGACGTGTTTTGCTTGAAAAGTGTGGTTGTGTGATCTTTTTGGCCCACCGTTATGGTTTGTTTCTCCCCTTCTGGTGTCTGAGAATTTGCTCTGGGATAAATTGAGCTGTGACTGTTTTTCCAGTCCGAAATTCCTCTGTGTTGCCACGGCAGTGCTGTTAGACACATTAAATTCAGCTCTGCGGCTTCAGGTCAGTCATTCTTTGTGCTATTAACATTCAATTCACCTCAAACACAGAGAAAGCTCAGATCATGCATTGATCCTATTTCTGACTGACATTAGCATCATGCTATACTGTGTAGTATATCTAGATATATCTAGTTTGTTTGCGGTATCCAGGTGAGGTTTATCTAATTAAAAATATATATAAAGTATGTTGTATATCAAGAGTGTAAAGAGCTACACTGATTTGTTTTATTTACTTGAAGTAATCTGTGTAGGGAATGTTAATTGGTTAGCTTGCTTACTGGAAATACCTCAGAGTGTTTATTTTCACTTTTCGCTCCTTTTAGCTTCATTATTTCTCAAAAGACACTGTTTTACTGGTTATACTGTGAAGATCAATAAGCTGTATGGTTTTTGATTCAGCACTTCCTGTTGGGAAAAAAGCAGCTGGTCATTAGTTGGTTATAAGCTGATTATGAGCTGTTCCTGAGCTGGAGCTAGTTGTTTAGAACCAGTTTAGGACCAGCACCTGACTAGCTTAAACCAGCTCATAACCAGCTTAAACTAGCTCATGACCAACAAAGGACCAACTTAAACCAGCTCAAACCAGCTACCTGCTGAAAAAAAAAAGCTAAAACCAGTCTAAAATGGTTGGCTGGTTTTAGCTGGTCATTCAGCCTGGTCTTAGCCGGTCAGTAGGCTGGTTTTAGAGGTTCTGGCTACTTTCTTTGCTGGTCAGGCTGGGAGACCTACTTAAACCAGCTCTTGACTAACTAAGGGCTAGCACCAGCTCAACCAGCTCTCTGCTAACAAAACCCCCAGCTGAAACCAGCCTAAGATGGGCTGGGAGACCAGCTAAAACCAGCTATTTCCAGCTTAAACCAGCTAAAACCAACCAATCAGCTTAGGCTGGTTTTAGGTGTTTTTTTCAGCAGGGAGCTGGTTTAAGCTGGTTATGAGCTGGTTTAAGCTAGTCAGGTGCTGGTCCTAAACTGGTCCTTAGAAACTAGCTGCAGCTCAAGACCAGCTCATAATGAGTTCAAACCAGCTCCCTGCTGAAAAAAAACAGCTAAAACCAGCCTAAGATGGTTGGCTGGTTTTAGCTGGTCATCCAGCCTGGTCTAAGCTGGTCATAGCTGGTTAGCAGGCCGGTTTTAAATGGTTATTGGCCACTTTCTTAGCTGGTCAGGCTGGTCTTACTTGGTCAGGCTGGGAGACCAGCTGGAACAACCAGCTAAAACCAGCCAATCAGATTAGGCTGGTTTTAGATGTTTTTTTTTTCCAGCAAGGAGCTGGTTTGAGCTGGTGTGAGCTGGTCCTTAGTTGGTCCTGAGCTGGTTATAAGCTGGTCCTGAGCTGGAGCTAGTTGCTTAGGACCAGTTTAGGACCAGCACCTGACTATCTTAAACCAGCTCATGACCACCTAAGGACCAACTTAAACCAGCTCCATGGTGAAAAAAAAAGCTAAATGGTTGGCTGGTTTTAGCTGGTCATCCAGCCTGGTCTTAGCTGGTCAGCAGGCTGGTTTTGGAAAGGTTTTGGCCACTTTCTTAGCTGGTCAGGCTGGTCTTAGTCGGTCAGGCTGGGAGACCAGCTTAAACCTGCTCATGACCAACTAAGGGTTAACTTACACCAGCTCAAACCCAGCTCCCTGGTAAAAAAAAAAAAAACAGCTGAAACCAGCCTAAGATGGGCTAGGAGACCAGCTAAAACCAGATACTTCCAGCTTAAACCAGTTAAGACCAACCAATCAGCTTAGGCTTGTTTTAGATGTTTTTTTGAGCAGGGAGCTGGTTTAAGATGGCCCTTAGATGGTCCTGAGCTGGTTTAAGCTGGTTGTGAGCTGGTTTAAGCTAGTCAGGTGCTGGTCCTAAACTGGTCCTAAGCAACTAGCTCCAGCTCAGGACCAGCTCATAACCAGCTTAAACCAGCTCATGACCAACTAAGGGCTAACTTAAACCAGCTCAAACTACCTCTGCTAAAAAAAAAAAAAGGATGGTTGGCTGGTTTTAGCTGGTCATCCAGCATGGTCTTAGCTGGTCATAGCTGGTTAGCAGGTTGGTTTTGGAGGGGTATTGGCCACTTTCTTAGCTGGTCAGGCTGGTCTTACTTGGTCAGGCTGGGAGACCAGCTGGAGCCACCAGCTAAAACCAGCTTGACCAGCCTAGCCAGGGGTGCGTTTCCCAAAAGCATTGTTAGCTAACTATGGTGGTTAGGTCCATTAAACTCTATTGGTAACGACGGAACTTGCGACCATAGTTGGTTTTGGGAAACGCACCCCAGGCTGGGAGACCAGCTAAAACCAGCTACGTCCATCTTAAACCAGCTAAGACCAGCCAATCAGCTTAAATACCCCCAGAAAGTCATGTCAAGTCTAGTTAGGATTTGACATGTTTTCCTTTAGAAAGCCTCCAGACTTCCCTCAGAGTAAACAGAAGCCATATATACTAGTGTTTATATCGAGAAACAAAGAAACAGAGAGTCACTGACCACAGAAATGATGTGCAGACAGTTTATGGATGTTCAACTTCCTCTTTAATTACTCTGTTAGGACCGTAGTCCACGTTCAATGAAGTTTTGCATGTTTGAAAATACGGACCAAGAGAAATACACTTTATTCCAGTCGTTCATGGTGTATGTTAATGCTTAGCATGTCTATGGTCTGTTAGAGATCAAATCAGATTAATCCAACTTTCAGACTTTTGCTTGCTGAGCATTACAAACAAAGCGAGGAAAACCAGATGTTTGAAACGACAGAAATGTGTGCATGACATTGATAATAATAATATGAAATGTTTGTCAATTCAGCATATTAGAATGACTGGACTTGTGCTTGTACAAATGGAGGAGGTGTCCTCTTTTCATTTCTGTCTCTTTCATAAAAATTCAAAAGTCATCATAAGTCATATTGAGAACAGCTTTGTTGAATTCAGTCCTGTAAACTTGTGTGTTCGAGTGAGCAGAAAGTATGTGTGGTAGAGGTCAGTGCTGGGCTGTGTCTGGTACCGCTGGGTGCTTGTTCCTGTCCCTCTGTCGTGAGAAATTCACCCTATTATTTCATTGTCTACTAGTTTAAAGGAATGCATCTTGGAAAATTTCTTTTTGCAGCTTTAACTTATTACAGCTCATGTATACTTCAGTGTCTATTCAGTATCCAGCGATTTGGCTCGTCCCGATCGTCCTGAGTCATAGTTATGAGATAATTCTGAATCATTACATAAAAAGCCATAATTATTATATATTTCTGAATTATAAGATGAAAATCATAGTTACGAGAATTCTAAATCATAAGATAAAAAGTCATAATTGTAAGATAAACCCGTTTAAAATTTGATGCCATGATTATGACTTTTTATCTCATCATTTATCTCGTCATAATTTGACATTTTTCTCATAATTATGACAGTATGTCATACTTTTTATTTCAATTTTCAATGTTCTGTCAAAATGTAAATTTTTTTTAAAGTTTTTATAGTTATGATTTACCAAAGCATTTTTTTAAAATTATGTGGTGGAAATGGGCTTATTTACTAAATGATCATAAGTATGAGATAATAAGTCAAAACTATGACAAAAATGTTGACATTTTATTTCATAATTAGTTTTTTTTTTAATGTCATAATTTTAGTATGTCATATTTTAGCCTTTTAACTATAATTATAATACAAAAGCTTGATTTTTTTTTTTTTCTTATGAAGCAGAAATGGGCTTCCACGTTTTAGGACAAAATGCTACAAAAAGTGTAGAAATTGGCCGTTTTACTCAACGTGGCTAGAAATTATTTCTAAAAGTAAATATGTATTCAAACTACGACCTTGTTTACGTGGCATAATATTGTCTTATTTTAGCTGCTCGGTGTGGGAATGCAAACAAGAGGCCTTTGCATACAGACTTTCATTTGACTGTACTTGTTTGTTCTTTGTGGCGTTGCACAGTGGGTCATTCTGTGAACTGAAGGGAATAATAAATGCGGTGTATCCAATCTCAAACACAGAGAACACAGGGCCAGACTTCCTGTGTCAGATTACAGGTGTGTACAGCTCTGTCACACACTGACCTCTGATCTGCCATTCACGCTTGGATATCGAATCCATCATGCTGTCTCTGAAAATCTCTGTCTTTCTGTCTGTATTCTGCGCCGCAGATGGACACAGCGTGTGATGATTTAGTGGATCTGTTGGTTCACGTCTGCGGATTCACTTGTATGTCTCTCTGCAAGTCGTATGACTCAGCGGCTCCGTTCAGGTCTCAGATTCTCATGAGTGTGTGTGAGTGGTTTGTTCTGTCACAACAGGACGCAAACTCTTAAAACCGGTTACACTGGAAACGTGAAACAAATCTGAGGCAAAAGCCACTTTCATCTGATAAGTGGAAAAGATCAGAGATTCACTGACCTGTGACTGTAAACATTTTAAAAGAATTACTTACTTTTTCCTTATATTGGAGCCTTGTTTGGCCTTTGCAATCTAGAGCAGGTGTTGCAGAAATTGTGACTGTATAAAATGTGTGTAAAATTGTGTATATTTATTTATATTTATTGAACAACAAATTTATTGAAACAATAATTATGAAATGATTATTATTTATTAATATTATATAATATCAGAAATTATTATTCAATTATTATTACATTATTAATTATTATAATTATTGATACTACAAGTTCTGTAGTCATTAAACTATTATATTATATTGTAATATATATTATTATTATATTATTAAATTATATTATATTGTAATATATTAAATAAATTGACTAAAAATTCATGTGTCAAAATATATATGTGTGTGTGTGTGTGTGTATACAATATTAAAAATATTTATATAATTAAAAAAATATATATAATTATATTTACATAATAAAAACTTTTCTCTTATATGAATATAATATAATATTATTATATAAATGTTATAATTATATAAATATTAAAAATATTGATTTAATTAAAATATATATTTTTTGTATTTATGTAATTAAAAAAATAATTATGTAAATATAATATAATATAAGTATAATATAATATAATAAATTATATATATAATCCAGAATGTTCAGTGTATATACATACATAATTGTTATATTATTATATATAAATTATGTATTACTGTGTGTGTGTATATAAATTATATATGTGTGTGTGTGTACATACATAATATTAAAAATATTGATATAATTTTTATATAATTAAAAATAAAATAATATAATATAATTTAATATAATAAATTATATAAATAAAATTATATTTGTATAAAATTATATGTATAGATATTATATTATTACAAATATATTATATAAAAATGTGAATTGCAGTTTTATATATATATATATATATATATATATATATATATATATTATTTAGATGCGTTACATTATATTATAATATATATACCTTATATGTATTTATAAATATATATATAATATATATATAATTCAATACATTCAATATATATATGAATAATATATGAAAAAAATATATATATATATGATGTGGGTGTGTATATGTATACATGCATAATTACATTATTATATAAATTATATAAACTTATGTATGCATATTGTATATATATATATATATATATGAGTTGTGGTGTGTATATATATATATATATATATATATATATATATATATATATATATATACATATATATATATACACCACAACTTTGTCTGCAACATCATATTCTCTTTATTTACTCATTTTAATAATTCTAGAAATATATCTATTAAATAACATATCTATATAGATATAATATCAATATAATAACATATAGTGTTATTTAATAAGTAGTATGTACTATTTATTTATGTATTTATTCTTTTAATTTTTTTAATTAATTAATGGTCTAAACCATGGATATCAGTTACCTAGTGTGTGTTTTTTTAAGTGTAAAATATTTTTAATTGAAATTAAAAACCATATGATGAATTGAATTTTGATCAAAATAATTAAAAAAATATTTGATAAGTTAAATTTAGTTTAATACAAGCCTAGTGCTTTGCTAAAAATGTGCAAAATTAAAAGTGCTAGCTCTTAACTACTGCTTTGTGCATATTGCTACAATATTTCAACATTTCTGTAACATCTGTCTCTTTCACTCCCTTTTAGGTGCTTTTGCAAAGGTGAAGGAGTCTCAGCGTATGAGCGACGAGGGGAAGATGGACCAAGAGGAAGCGAATGGCATTCGTAAACGCTGCAGGACTGTGGGTTTCGCCCTGCAGGCCGAGATGAACCACTTCCATCAGCGCAGGGAGGTGGATTTTAAAGAGATGATGCAGGCGTATCTCCGCCAACAGATCGCCTTCTACCAGCGCGTAGGTCAGCAATTAGAGAGAACCCTTCGAATGTACGATAACCTCTAGAGCCTTTGGTCTCTGGACTGCGATGGAGATACAACACTCCTGTGGACGGATATACAAAGGTTTTTTGTTTTTACTCCCAAAGTTGGATTTTTTTTTGCAAAAAGAGAAACAGGACGTTCTCACTTATGCACTTAAAAATGTCACTTTTAACCCTGGAACTTTAAACCAACAATACAGTTGCCTTTGATAGACTATTCCTGTATATCGTCATGTTTTGAATTTTATTTAAATATCTGTTAGATCAATGTTACACTTTTTCCATATTTTTTACTTCGATGCTCACAGAGTCAGGTTTGTGAATGACGTTACCTGTGCGTTAGCAGGTGCAGATGCTAATCAGACTCCAAAAACAGTCTGGTCATGTGACGTAAGTTGTTTACAGAATAGCTTGCCAAAAAAAAAACACAGTTATCTCTTTAAAGAAGCAAATAGCGACAGCGTGTCTTTATTTAGGCGCAATGCAAAAAAGTGTCAAATGCTGAGCGTTACGTTTTCTATTTATAGTTTGTTGAGTAGCTCCGCCCACACTGAAATCTCATTGGTCCAGAAGCCTGTTCCATCACTGAAAAAAATATCAGCTTTATATTAAATATATTACATGGTCTAATTGGCTTGGATTTGTTGTTTCGCACAATATTTCACTTTCAGCGATGACAGAAATGTGACCTGACGCTTGAAACGTTCAATTCCCAAATTAGCTTGGATTGGATGAGCAAGAAATAAACCCACATAGCAGGTTCATGTGGCTTCTGCTCACTTTCAGGATGTTTAAACAGATAAAACGTAATCCAGCTCCCTTTCAGGCAGCAGAAGATTCCTGAGTTTACGTGAGACGTGCGGGTCTGATTTGATACAGTGATCAGATGTGATAGATCAGTGATTCAGATGAATAACACCAGGCTTCCTCCGTGCTGTAATTTGTGGTCCGGTACTAATTTTTCCTAGTGTTATTAAGACAAAACATGTTTTTGTGAATTCCTGGGCAAGAGTCCCCCCCCGCACAGAGACTCTGGAAACACTTCAGTATTAGCATTAGCATTTAGCCTAAATGTTTGTTCAGGGTGTTTCTCAAGCAAAAGGGAGCTCTTATCCTCCTCTTCTCCTTTTTGTGTGCCCTCAGGAAAAAACTTGAGAGGACTTTGAGCTTGTGTTAATGGTTTTTGTTTTAATTTCCTCACAAGTAGGCTAATCTTTATTTTTAGTTGTAGTCGCTAGGTTTAAGGGGTGCAGAGGTTTGTGTAAATCTCAAGGCTGCAATTTAAGTTGACTCTGTGGTTTAGAGTTGTGATTTTTTTGTTTCTTACAAGGCTTTCGGTTTAACTGTAAAACTTCTCAAGTTTCAGATTGTAAACTTGGATGTTTACTGTTTGCACACGTAGTAACTGAGGACCAAAATGTAAACTTTTGAGTTTACTGATGTTTTACTTTGTACATGTTAAAAAAAAAAAAAATGGAGCCGATTTCTATGAAACCCTGTTTCCTAAATGGAATAAGATAATAAAAGAGGTCACTGCAACTTTTTTAATAGTTTTTCATCGCAATTATGAATTTATATCTCACAATTCTGACTTTATAGACTCACAGCCAGACTTCAAAACAGAATTGCAAGATGTGAACTCAGAATTCTAAGAAGAAAGTTAATAATTGTGAGATAAAAAAAGTGCAATTTTCTATTTTTTATTCTGTGGTGGAAAAAAAAAGTCTGAATTGTGAGATTTAAACGCAAATGTGAGAAAAAAGTCAGAATTGTGCCTTTTTTTTCATTAGAATTCTACATTTCTATCACAATTGTGAGATAAAAAGTTTCAATTTTCTATTTTTTATTTTGTGGTGGAAATAAAATGTCAGAATTGTAAGATTTAAAACTAAATTCTGAGAAAAGGTCAAATTTACATTTGTATTTCCAAGGAAAAAGTCAGAATTCTTCCTTTTTTTCCTTAGAATTCTGTTTTTCAAATTCTGATTTTTTTTTCAGAATTCTAAATTTATATCAGAATTGTGGGATAAAAAGTTGCAATTTTCTGTTTTTTATTCTGGGATGGAAACAAAAAAAAAATCATAATTGTGAGATTTAAATTCGTAATTCTGGTGAAAAAGTCAGAATTCTTATTTTTTTTTTTTTTTCAAAGAATTCAAAGCTTATATCAGAATTGTGAGATAAAAAGTTGCAATTTTCTCGCATTTAAACTATTCTGAGAAAAGTCAGAATTGTGAAATTTAAATTTGTAATTATGAGGAAAAAAATAAACAAATACCTTCTTCAGAATTCTTCCTTTTTCCCCTTAGAATTCAAAGTTTATATCAGAATTGTGAGATAAAAAGTTGCAATTTTCTTTTTTTTTTATTCTGTGGTAGAAACCAGAAGGTCATATTTGTGAGATTTAAACACAATTCTTAAAAAAAGTCAGAATTGTGAGATTTAAATAAGTAATTTTGAAAAAAAAAAAAAAAGTTTTTTCAGAATTATAAGTTTATATCAGAATTATGAGAATCTCATTTTTATTTTGTGGTGGAAACAAAAAAGTCAGAATTGCAAGATTTAAATTCAGAATTCTGAGGAAAAAGTCAGACCTTTTCTATAGAAATCTAAGTTTATATCAGAATTGTGTGATTAAGAAGTTGCAATTTCGTATTTTTTATTCTGTGGTCAAAACAAAAAAGTGTGAGATTTAAACAATTCTGAGAAAACAAGATTTAAATTCGTAATTATGAGAAAAAAGATTTTTCAGAATTCTGCATTTATATCAGAATTGTGAGATACAAAGAGGCTTCCATGGATTTTGGCTCAAGCAATATATTAATAAATAATAGTCAACATGAAATCAAAATCAACCTTGTTTACTTTCTTAATACACACGAATGCCATTTTTCGATAGCTAAACTCTATTTGAATGTTTTTAGTCCAAAATATGTTGCATTATGAATTTGTTGCAAACTGCCTTTCATGTTGACTTTACCATGAACACCGTGAAGAGTATTTTTAAGAAGTGACCAGTCTTGTGGGTTGCACAAGGGTTATGTTTTTAGTGTCCACAGATGTTTATGCGCCCACAGAAGGAAATGTTCATCGTTTTCGAATCAGTTAAAGCAACGCTGTAAGATCCCGTAGGGGATTTCTTTTCTGGTAAACGGGAAAAATGCACATAAACAAAAGCCCCTGCTTTTAATTCTCTGGAAAACCTTGGAACGTAAACAGACCGTGTGTCGGGGTTGCGTGTGTCCACTTGGCGACTTCACTCGCATTCCGGGATACAGCTGAGCTCCTCACGCTTTAGTCATACCAAAGCAAAGACGGTTTTCCATGACTAATCCAAATATTACATTCGCTTAAAGATCTTTTTGCGTTTTGTAGCGACAGTGTCACATCTGAAGACGGATTACACTCATTTGGAGAGAAACGGAGCTGAAAAATCAAGAAACTAATAACAGCAACTGCAGAAACTGACTTAAAACGTTTCTTGGATAACGGCAAACCTCACACGGATGATTTTGGACACTTTAAGGACGTGTGAGGCTGCGTCCAGCACATTGCTCTGTGTTTACTCACTGTAAGGAAGTCAGTAGAATTTATATAATGTGTAGATTTTACACTTTTTACACACTCAACAGGGGATCTGAATAAAAAGAGATCTCAAAATGGATTTGCTGTCTTTTTGGTTTCATTTTGTATGGGCCTTTTGTTTTGTGAAAATTTTCTTGACTGGCACAGATTTATGAGTAATTGCATGCTGTTACAAACCAGTCAATAAAATGGTACTGAAGTAGCAACGCCAACAACGTCACCAGACAAAAATACACCACATAGCATGTTTATTTAACTCATTAGGGAACATGTGGACGCATAAAATATTTAACATCTACTTATTTTAATGTAAAATATATATTTATTAAAAAACAGTAACATCACAGTAAGATTCTAAACGATTTACAACAAAATTAGAATTACAGATTAATTTCCTTAAATGTTTCCTCAATATGTAAAACCATCAAACAATGATTATTTTTTGATTATTTTTAAATGATATAATCATTTAATGTTTTGAGATAAGATTAAGCCTCATTAAGTTTTGCTAGGGTTATGCTTTTAAGATTAATGTATCTATATATTTTATAGTTGTTTTGTTTTTTAATAAAATATAGATTTTTTTGAATTATATTAAATCAACTACATCTTATATATATATAATAAATAATGAATTTATTAAAAATGGGAAATAGTCCTAAAAATAACAAATAAATATTTTTATTCAGGTCAAGTAAAAATAATAATAATAATAATAATAATAATAAAAATTGTATATATATATATAATAATTTATGATAATTTAATAAATAAGTATGTATACCTTAAATAAATAAATTATATATATATATATATATATATATATATAGATAGATAGATAGATAGATAAATAGATATAGATATAGACATATATATTTAAGGTTATGCATATATATTTATATATTTATATAGTTATACGCTGATTCAAACAAATAATGTATATATATATATATATATATATAAGTTGATTCAATCTTTCTATCTATATATCTATATATATAAATAAAAATATAAATAAAAAAAATTATTTATAATTTATTTATTTATTTCAGGTTATAGAGGTTGATTCCGATAAATTATATATATATATATATATATATATATATATATATATATATATATATATATATATATATATATATATGTATAAATATATATATATATATATATATATATATATATATATATATATATATATATTTAGGTTATACATTAATATATATTTATATAGTTATAAGCTGATTCAAATAAATAATTTATATATATATATATATATATATATATATATATATATATGTGTGTAGTTATACATTGATTCAAATAAATAATATATATATATAAGTTGATTCCATCTTTCTATGTATATATCTATATATATAAATAAAAATATAAATTAAAAAAATTATTTATAATTTATTTATTTATTTCAGGTTATAGAGGTTGATTCCGATAAATTATATATATATATATATATATATAAATAATTTACATATATATATATATATATATATATATATATATATATATATATATAGGTTGATTCAATTAAATTTTATATATATATATATATATATATATATATATATATAGTTATACGTTGATTCAAATAAATAATTTATATATATATATTTATAAATATTTAATTTAAAATATAAATATCCATTAGTTGCATCAGATAGAAGGTTGCCACTCTTTATAGTGTACATAACATTTTTAATATACATTTTATTGTTTTAAATAATGAATATAATAAAGCTTGTCATGTAAGATTTTGCTTTTACAATTTTTAAATGTTTCTTAACAACAAAGCAATCAAATACATCCCCATACATTTCTGAAATCTGGGACGGCTCAGATATTTTTTAAACACAGAAGCTGACCTAAATCTGTTTGTCGTAATTCACTTAAATGATAAAGTAAAACACATCTCTAGACACATTTTAAAAAAACATTCGTAGCCTGAACAAGATTCCTCTGGAGGTCACAGCCTTATGAAGATGCGGAGGAATTTTAGACAGATCTGAAAATTCCAGCCATCTTTTGTGCAGATGAGCAGCTGATATAACAGGGAAAAAAAAATGCCTAAAAAAATGATAGGAATTAGATAATAGCACTCCTGATTAAAGAGATCCTAATTCTTTTTGATCAAGTGGGATTAAAATTACAACAATACAATGATAATGAGCTTTAAGTTATTTATGAGCATTTATGAGATTTATTTTCCAAACAAATGCAAGTTCCCTCACACAAAAGCCCTTCAGCCGAATGTCTCCTTCTGTGACCCCTTAAGCGAACAGATCCATAAATACTAGCTTCAAAGTCTCTTGATGTTTCATCCAGAGCTCTGTTTTTTAAAGAATTGCACTGAATTGAGGCCAAAGGTCTTTTGGCTCCTTAAGGTGGAATTATAGAGGAACTGTTCAAAACAGAATTCACACTGCAGGAACATCAGAGCAGCTGTCACTGTGATGTAATGATGATCCAAAACCGTATGAAGAATGACAATTGATGTATGCGTGTGTCTGGCAATTTAAAGAATGCCAGATGGTCATGTTCTCTTAACATGTAGCTCTTAATCTGGCCTTCCCACAGTTCTTTGCTGCTGATCTTGTTCTGTAGAGTTTCTCCTGTACACTGTAAAAAATATTTTTGGAGTTATATTATTGGAGTATGTTTTACAAAAAAAATATTTCAGGCTTTATACTTCAAAATTGCATGTTTAAAACAGTGTGTTACTTGCTGTTTCTTTGTAATTATTTATAAAATATAATTTTCTAAGTCAAATTTTAAGATTTATCAAAACTGTTAAATAAAACCAAATTTACAACTAGTATTAATATTTTGGATAAAATATTTTAAAATATACAGAATACAGTTGAGGTCAAAAGTTTGCAATCCCCCTTTCAGAATCATTAAAAATGTTAATTATTTTACCAAAATAAGAGGTAAACAAAATGCATGTTATTGTTTAGTACTGACCTAAGTAAGATATTTCACATACAAGACATTTCCAAATAGTCCACAAAAGAAAATAATAGCTGAATTTATAAAAATTACCCGGTTCAAAAGTTTACATACGCTTGGTTCTTAATACTGTGTTGTTACCTGAATGAACCACAGCTGTTTTTTGGTTTAGACACTGAAAAAATCCTTCAGGTCCCACAAATTCTTTGGTTTTCCAGTATATTTGTGTATTTGAACCCTTTCCGACAATAACTGTATGATTTTAAGATTGATCTTTTCACACTGAGGACAACTGAGGGACTCATATGCAACTATTACAGAAGGTTCAAACACTCACTGATGCTTCAGAAGAAAACCCAATGCATTAAGAGCCAGGGGGTGAAAACTATTTGAATTTGAAGATCAGGGTAAATTTAACTTATTTTGTCTTCTGGGAAACATGTAAGTATCTTCTGTAGCTTTTGAAGGGCACTACTAAATGAAAAAATATGATATTTAGACAAAATAAGAAAAATGTACACATTTGTTCAAAAGTTTTCACACACCCCCAGCTCCTAACGCACGCTTCTTGCTTCTGGAGCATCAGTGAGCGTTTGAACCTTCAGTAATAGTTGCATATGAGTCCCTCAGTTGTCCTTAGTGTGAAACGATGGATCTCAAAACCATACAGTGATTGTTGGAAAGGGATCAAATACACAGAAATGCTGAAAAACCACATAATTTGTGGGACCTGAAGGATTTTTCTGAAGAACAGCAGGCAGTTTAACTGTTCAAGACAAACAAGGGACTCATGGACAACTATTACTAAACAAAAAAACAGCTGTAGATCATTCAGGTAACAACAGTATTAAGAATCAAGGGGATGTAAACTTTTAAACTGGGTCACTTTTATAAATTCAACTATTAATTTCTCTTGTGGACTATATGTAAACATCTTTTATGTAAAATATCTTATCGAGGTCAGTACTAAATAAACAATAACATGCATTTTGTATGATCCCTCTTATTTTGGTAAAATAATTAACATTTTTAATGACTCTGAAAGGGGGATGCAAACTTTTGACCTCAACTGTCTCTTCATTAATGTAATTGCTTTGGGTAAAAATATATGCTATAGGAAAACTGTTAATTCACAAACATGTCACAAAATCATTAGATGTGCAATGGATTGCTTTGCTGACTTCATTTGCTTTCATTTCTTTGTGATTTATCAACATTCTCCCCTAGTCATTCTGCAGAAACCTTGAGGTCAAGATGAAGATGTTCTAATAAACACAACCCATATATATTTTTGTATATTTTACAGTGATTTATGCTGCTTTATAAAGAGGGAGTAGACAGTTACCAAGCGCTGCAAATGTAGATACTGGATAAAGGCCAGACTGGATAGAAAGAGAGAGAGAGAGAGAGTGAAGTATGAGGAAATGTTTGGGCCACACCCCTAAATTGTTTGACCCTTCCCCTGTCTCCGCCCCTTGCCTTCAAGCCAAGCAACGTTCCCAGAAGACAACAGTCACTTCCTCAGAACATTGAGCCTACATTCCTCTCGTTCCTTCAGATCTCCTTAAACAACAAACCCAAAATGTTCTATTTTCTCAGTCTTTTTCTCCATTTTTTTTCATGTCTCATTTGAGGGCACAAGCATCTGTTAATCAAATCCAGTCAGAACTGAATACAGGACATTACTCTCAACACCCTATTTTTTGATGGTTGCGTGAGAATGGAGGAGCCTCCTACAATATACGCACTAAAATCACACATGCACATGCCTGTGGAGAAATCTGTCATAGGGACTTAGAGTGACGCTGGTGTGCACACAGCTATTCACATTCACATGAATCCCTCAGCAGTGAGATCATGGGACAATAAGATTCTTTAGCAGTGAAATGATTGAGCAGTGGGATCATAAGTAGTGAGATCATACAGCAGTAAAATGCTGACACATGCAAAAGTGAAGGTTTTAGAGTGGTGGGATTCATAGAGCAGAGCACTAGAGAAACGAGGTTGAGCAGAACAGTCCTAGAGCATTTAAGAAGTTGAGAAGTAAGGTCAAAAGAGCAGAGTGGTTATAGAGAAGACCATAAAACAGCAATTGTGATTTAGTAAAGCAATGATGTTTCAAAGCGGAAGATTCTAGAGGAACAACGTTAAAAAGCAGAGCGGTCCTTCTGCAGAAGGGCTAAAGAACGGGTCAGTTCTAAGTAGGGCAGTAAAGAAAAGCAGAAGAGTTATAGAGAAGTACAATTATAGAACAGAATGATTATGGAGGTGAAATGTTGCAAAATGAGAGTGGTTTGAATACATAAAGGTCACAGAACAGAGGTAGGGACACACCAAAATGACTCTAAAGAACAGAACAGCACGATTATAAAGTAGTAATGTTACAAATGTAGAGCGGTTCTAGAGCAGTAAGGTCACAGAATAGAGCAATTCAAGAGCAGTGGCATTATAAAACATTGCAATGACATTACAAATTAATGTATCTTAGTACAGCAGTATAGAAATGCAGAATTGTTATACAGAGAAGTAAAATTATAGAACACAGCAATTATAGAGCAGCAATGTTATATAAGATATATGACTGCTCCCATTCTAGTGTAGTAGGGGCAAAGACCAGAGCAATTCTAGAGTGGTGATGTTAAAAAGCAGAGTAGCTAAGTAGAGCAGTAAAGGAAAGCAGATTGATTATATATAGAAGTGAGATTA